>JANVCJ010094527.1:0-10132 GCA_026413505.1 Epizoanthus ramosus
CGACAACGTGTCACCGACAACGTGTCACCGACAACGTGTCACCGACAACGTGTCACCGACAACGTGTCACCGACAACATGACACCGACAACGTGTCACCGACAACGTGTCACCGACAACGTGTGACCCCTATCGGCTTCCGTACCAACTAGACTGAGATCGTCTTCGAAAATATCACTTGAAATGTAGTTCCTTTGACTAGTGATGATATTGAACGCACCGAAACTCCTCAACTCAACAAAATTAGACATCAATGTTTTGTACCGAAGGTGATTAAGATTGACCTGATTTGTATTTCACACCTGGACATACCTGGACATTGGTTCGCCATATAGTCACAAAGAACGATACGATAGCCTGAACGAGGTCGCGCGACTTCAACATCACTTGAGCAGAAGCTTCAGGGACGACTGACGCTCTAATTGGTTTCGCAAATTTATCTACCTGTGCAAGATACGTGCAGCTCATTGGCTCACAAGTAAAAACAAAGACGTGTTTTTCCAAATTAGCGGGTGACGGACATAAACACCGTATAAATTAACGATTGACGGATTAAAGCGAGAGTGAGTGGAAGTTCAAGAAAACGTGTAAAGCTTACACTATATTTTAAGGGCATTGATCAATACAGCAGATGTAAACACCCGCGTGTAAGAACCTAGTGATTTAAGAACCTTTAGGCAGAAAGTTTGGATTTAAATATCCCATAAAAGAACCTGTTTAACCAACCAAAGCCACAAGGTTCTTATATGAACAGTCACTCCTGAACATTGAAACAGTGCTATAAACTATAAATTTGCTCTTCATTTGACCCTTCCATTAAAACACCATTACAGATCTAGAATTACATACAAAGTGGTTTATACATATACAGTTTCCACACTGTATTCATGGCTCATATTCATGCATTAAAGCAAGTTGGAAAAATACTGAGGAGACTCAGTTCAGTGAAAACCACTGTTGTTCAGTCGTAACTTTCTTCCAGTATTTAATTCATGCTTCCTTGATGTTCTGTGCATATAACAATAGCATTTCCCTTAAAGAAATTTTAAGAACCTATTTAGTATTTTGCCTAAGTTGTCAGTAACTACCCCAAAATATAAGAACCTATTTTGTCAGACTTGAAAAAATCTGGGTTCCTACACGCGGGTGTTTACTGTATCTAAGATAATTCAAAATGCGTCTACGTGTTGTCCATAAAATCAGTAAAAATCAAAGTTTACTAATTGTTATGTGCTGCTTCTAAGGCCCAGTTCAAACGTTGAATTTGTAAGTCCAATTTGAGTCGACTGAAATTATTTATATTCGACGCGTCGATTCAAACGCCTATATTTAACAGTTATACAACGGTCTTGAGTTTTATATCAGTGATTTGAGTTTTTTATATCAATGATTAGTAGAAATTTGCCGTGTTCTATTGCAAATGGACGCATTTGATTGGTTGCCCGTTTGCTATTAGCCGATAGTCAACGATCGGTGCACATTTGGCGCGTGCGTTCTTAAGTACTAGAAATGTACACGAAATTATTTTAAAAATAAAACAATAATTTCTATTTTTCATACAACATTCATTAATTTTGTGCTAATAAATCACGGCAAATTTCTACTAAAACAGTTACACAACTCGCTTTCGTTTTATATCAGTGGATATAAAACTCAAGCTTGTTGTATAACTGTTAATTAATCCACAAAGGGAAGTCGAGTGGATTACCACTGATATAAAAAAACGAAAGCGAGTTGTATAACTGTTTTAGTAGAAATTTACCGTGATTTATTAGCACAAAAATAATGATAGTTTATATGCTAAAACATAAAGTTCTTATTATACTTCTGAAATTATTATTTTTTTCTTGTAAATCGAGAGGAAATGAGTGCAAACCAAGCGGAATTAAGTGTAAAAATGGCGAATTTAAACTTACTTCTGTTTTAAGAAACACCTGTTTTGTTTTAAAAACAGCTGTTTTGCCATATAAGGTTAAGTTTTGATTGGCTGTCACCAATCGTGGACTATCGGCTAATAGCAAACGCTCAGAGAACCAATAAAATGCGTCCATTTGCAATAGAACACGGCAAATTTCTGCCAGTTGTTGGGAACTGGTATTTCAATTTGTAGACCCATGTACTCCCACCACATTTTATGTTTCCATGGGAACGTCACAGGGTCTCAAAAGTAAAACCGGGTTTTAGCAAGAACGAGTTCGGTGACCAACATTTTTTTATCGTGTTAAAATTGTTGATATAACAAGTAGAACATTTGAGGAAATTTTTAAAAAAATCTGTGAATCGGTTTTGGTGCCACATTAAAAGTTCAGAAAAATATGGTGGCGCCAAAACTGATTAACCGATTTCTTTTAAATTTCCCTAAAATGCGTCAAGTGTATATGGCCTATTTTCAGTTCTGCTTGATTTTGTATATTTTCGACCTCCTGAATCGATTGGCAAAAATAATTTTTTAATGCGACCTAATATTCGTGCCTTAATTAAGCTTAAAAGTTCTTACAATGGCCACACTCTTTCAACTCGACCGAGCACCGGAGGAATGATTCCAAGTATATTGATGACGTAAATAAAGGCAGCGCAAGCTCTTGGATATAGAGTTAGAGTTGGTCAAAACTACAGTACAAAAGCTACAATTTCCAACCAAGCATGCAACAACAAGTGAAGAACTGAAGAAGGCAAACACAATCGAAATAGAGTGAGCAATTTGGCGAGCTTCCTTGTTTCACGTCACAGAGCATGAATTAGTCACCATTCTTCCCGTGCGCTCCTGTGCTCGGTCGATTTGAAAGGGTGTTTCCACACTTTCAGTTGCTTGTCGCTTGTCTTTTACCGTTTATCGTTTGTCGCTATTTCTTTGTCGCTTGTTGCGTTTGTTCGTTCGTTTGTTCGTTTGTTCGTTTGTTCGTTCGTTTGTTCGTTTGTTCGTTCGTTCGTTCGTTCGTTCGTTCGTTCGTTCCTTTGTTCCTTTGTTCCTTTGTTTCTTGCTTACTTCACCGCATTTTTTCTCTGAAGATTAGCATTTTCTGCCTTCAGTCAAGTGTTCCAATGTGACTCAAATGTTCCACAAGTGTTCCACAAATTGTAACTTACTTTAGAAGTGTACACCTGGTTATATATTCATTATTCAGTGGTAGCAATCAAGCAGAAGCGGTTTACCATTAAGTTATTTATCAATATTCTGTATGATTCTGGATATTGTTCTCTTGTGACACCTGCAGTTTAGTCATCTTTCGGCATAAGATATTTTGATAGAAGTGCTTGTCGCTTAGTAAGTTTAATATTTCAGATTGGCAATATCTTATACCAAGCATTGTATCACATCAACATTCAACGCCTTTGTTCAGTTCAATATCAGACAGGCAATTACGGACGCAAACGATTTTAATTTTGAGTATTTTGCAAACTTCATTGCTTATTCTAAGTTAATAACAGTTCAAACATTTTTGTTGAATCAGCTTTTTTTTATTTTTTTAAGTAAACGCTTTTTCCTGAGATGAAAACTAGAATTAATTAGTTCTCTTCCAATAGTCCTTGTGCAATTTTAACTGGGTCACAATTAAAGGATTACAAGAATAATGCTCGCCTGTTATAGGTAAGACCAATCCTTCTAATTTTCACATTCACAAACTACACAGAATTCTCCCGGCAGGCACTTACTCACTCACTTACTCATTAATTAATCCCCTTTATGCTCCAACTGAAAATAAATTAAAGTCAGGATATATCCTTTCAATGCAGGGTTTAGCATAAAACACGGTTAAAGTGTTTCATACTCAACTGATGGAAAAATGTTTAAAAATTCTGTGAATACGGACTTTTCGGCCAATATTGTCTGTCTACCATGCTATCCCTCTCTTTAAAACGAAATTACTTAAATCGAATGGAAACATGCATGGAAGACGATTTAAAATTGGAAGAGCAGTATATTACCTAAGATTTATATTGTTTCATCATAGCAAAATATTCCTCTAATATATTAAAACATTTTGCTAAATAAACAAATGATCACTGTGCTTTTTATAGTGTAACTTCTTCGAACACTCACTTTCTTGCCAGTTTCCTGTACTTCGCTTATTCTCACTGATAATTTCATCAAAAACTCGTGTCTATCATGATTTTTTTAATTGTCTTTGAATTTAAAGAAGATATTATTTCCTATCAGAAAATGATAGGAAATTATGAAGAATATAGTGATTTCAACGATAAGGAATGATGGAGAATGATAAGGATTGACGGGCAATGATAGGAAATGATAAAGAATGATTGGAAATTATGATGATGATGGAGATGTGATAAGGATTTATGGACAATGATAGAGAATGATAGAAAATTATAGGGAATTATAATAATTGATGATAGGGATGATGGAGCTGTGATAAGGATCTAGGAACAATGATAGGGAATGATGGAGAATGATTGGGAATGGTGAATGATGATTGATGATAGGGATGATGGATAATGATAGGGAATGATAGAGAATGATTTGGAATAGTGAAGGATGATTAATGATAGGGATGATGGAGAATGATAGGGAATGATAGAGAATGATTGGGAATAATGAATGATGATTGATGATAGGGATGATGGATAATGATTGGGAATAGTGAAGGATGGTTGATGATAGGGATGATGGAGAATGATAGGCAATGATAGACAATGATTGGGAATAGTGAAGGATGGTTGATGATAGGGATGATGGCGAATGATAGGGAATGATAGACAATGATTGGGAATAGTGAAGGATGATTGATGATAGGGATGATGGAGAATGATAGGGAATGATAGACAATGATTGGGAATAGTGAATGGTGATTGATGATAGGGATGATGGACAATGATAGGGAATGATAAACAATGATTCGGAATAGTGAATGATGATTGATGATAGGGATGATGGACAATGATAGGGAATGGTAGAGAATGATTTGGAATGGTGAATGATGATTGATGATATGGATGATGGAGAATGATAGGGAATGATAGAGCAGGATTGGGAATGGTGAAGAATGATTGCTGATATAGGGATCGATGATGGACATTGATAGGGAATGATCAGTAGAGAATCATTAGAAATGGTGAAGGATGATTGATGATATGGATACATGGCGGAAACCCCCAAGACTGTTATTTTCATTATTATTTTCATTAACTGACAATGATACGTCAAGAGTTTAACCGTTTCCATTCTGTTACTGCTGTACAATTATTTTCACAAAAACTTGTAAAGCAACTCCAAAATTTTTACGAAAATATTAGATATCTTGGTGATGAAAATATCATCTCTCCTAAAGTACAGGACCTTATATTTCCAAAGCACACTCACAACATTTTCTGGGCATTTGATATTTTATTCATTTTTATCAAAAGTATTTGTATGGGAAATATTGAGCTTAACAATACACAGGCAGCCCAAGCTGGTTGTTAGAATATATAGTTATATGCAGATACACGGATACTCGATATGGTTACCCTAACCCTAATTCTAAATCAACTCTAATTCACTTCTAATGGCCTCAAAATGTACAAGCAAGACACAAGAAAGTAACAATTGAGGTATGGAAGTTTTATTTGTATCATTTGCACCAAATATATAACATTCACGAAAAGCGACATTTATCCCATACAAACTCAATCGATGAACTATCGAGTATTCGTCCATCTGCATTTTTATACTAACTGCCAGCTTGGACTGCCTGTGATAAAACTTGATATGCCTTACCAGAATCTTCTAGAGTCCTCTGCTGTTCATCCTCATCACCTTCTGAATCGAATGAATCATCATCTGATGATTCATCAAACACCTCTATATACCGCTTCTGTGGGTTAAAACAATAATAATAACTAGAAGCAACCAAAGGTTAGGAAGTGCGGGCGAGAACAGTTTTGCGTAGAGGCATCTTGAATACATCTTTATTGAAATAGGTTTCCAATCATGTTGGGCAGTTATCACTAACAAAATCTGCATCTCCCTGTTCAGGACCTCAGGATTTTATAAAGGATGGGTTGCCAAAAAGGTTGGTAAAATTCCAGTGAGATTGTTGCCTAAAATTGAATAACCATGGAATTCCAGGGTATTATACAAAATTACCGGAATTCGAGGGTGGGTAGGAGAGACAAGGGTGGTAAACAGGGGGCATGGATTTTTCTTAATGCCTCTGTTCCAGCCAATGTGGAATGGAAACAATAGCGTTGTCATTTCATGATAATATCAAGAAGTACATGTATGAATAGCTCAATTTTAATATATAAAAATTCTAACTTAGAATAAAGTGAAAAGAGAACATATTTTCCCCTAAGCAGGATTTATCACAGCATCAGCTTTCTAGAGCAAATTTGTTAAGCACCACATAACCACTAAACCAGGAGGACCACGATGGACCACGCATAGAAAATAGAATTTACAAAATTTCTTTTGGATTAGGTCATTGATAATACTATAGTGAAATAGTGACTCACAACTCAACTCAAACTATTAAATTTTATTTCTATATCTAACAAGAGGATGCTGCGCACAGCCTGTAGTCGTGCAGTGTAGAAAGTTAGCTACATGTAGTTAAGCCTGGTTGGGCGGGGGACTACAAAACATTTTTTTTCAGACGTTTTTCATTTTTCTGTCACTGAACTTTATGAAAGGCATACTTATATGTCATGGCCGATTGCTGCCAGTTGTTGGTAACTGGTGTTTCAACAATGTGCTCCCACTACAATTTATGTTTCCATGGCAACGTTACAGAGTCTCAAATTCATTTATACTTATTATCTTCGTATTGCAATAAACAGATCGTCATCCGTACCTTGTGATCAACACTGCCACGTCGTGGTGGTTCGGATGACTCTCAGACTTAGGGTTATTCCTCGCCGCCCAGCTACAGAAGCTATCAAGGGTGTTGTCCGCATGGTGGCTGATCTTTAGGTTTGGCTGCAGCATTGAAGAACATCGAAAGTTTTAAATTTTGTTCACACGTTATAAGTTCCAATTAGAAACCCATTTACGTACACTAGCGCGAGTTGTCTCAAAGCACTCCCGGATCATTCTGGAGAATGCGTCCATATACGTTCACTCGACCAGTCTGAGATTGCATTCACACTTTCGTGATTAAATTGCTCGAGTTGGTAGTACCCCGGGGGCTTCGTCCAGACTACCTCTCTCTTGCTGCCGTGTTCACACACGTTTAGTTAGATGATTCCAGTGATTGGGGAGTACTCCAAGATAGCTCGAGTGTACTCAGTGAAAATGGGGCCATGGATTACCTCCATATACTGAATTATTGTTTTATGATATTCAGAGGTCTTGGATGCTCGAGCAAGTTATGCTTTAATACATGTCAAGATAGAAGATAATAGTTATTTGGAACATCCTACAGCTACAAAGTATCGATGCTCTAGCAAGAGATATGTGTGGCAAATGTCACATCGGGTAATAATATGTTTAATTAGCACCATTTGTATTCAAGAAGCTTCAAGATCTAAGAGCGTTGTCTTTTCTTGTTATCATATCCACGCGATCAATGTTTTATGCTCTATTTGCGACAATCCCTAAATGAAGTTAACGTTTATGTTGAAACAATTAGATACAAAAGCAAGGACAATTTATTTGGGGAATCTAAATTTGACAGGTCCATAAAATAACTTGCCACCCGCAACGAATCTTGGTTTCACACAAACATTTAATAAAGGTGCATATTTCCACTTCTGATTGCTGTCACATGTGCGGCAAATGTTTAAACCGATCGCTTACATCCGATTGGAGGATAATTTATATCGCATCTGTACGATGTTCTATGACTTGATTCTATTACTACAGTACAATTAACGACCCACTTCACAGTCAATCATATGGTTTAAGTCATTATATCATATCAAGCAATAAGAAATAGCGTCTATTGCTGTTGCCTGTTCTTGTTAGGGCAGTCCAATTAGCATGTCACTCAAGCATGTGGTCAAAGTCATTATCTCTCATAAAATTGAATTTAATAATTAAGCAATAATATAACTTAATCAATCCGTTCAAGTATAGCAATGGGGTTGTACTAGCTCGGCCGGAAAGGGATTTGCAAAGAACCCTTTCTATCGAAAACAGCTGTACGGTGTCCGGGTGCAGTGTTGGACTAAACAGTGAATTGGCAATTCCAAGTACAAATCAAGAATGATAAACAATAATTTAAACATATATCTTTATTTTGATGATAATCTCGTGTCTTGCAATGATCACGTCAATTCGATGGAAATATCCAAACTCAGTGAAGCTCAGTGTAATTGTAAGAACTTCTGTTCTTCAAGATGGTCATGTTATGGGTTTTGAAGTTAGGCATGGTTGGAATTTCAACTCTTCAGTTGTAAGAAATGACTATATCACCAAATGATTCTACTCTTCAACTTCAAGAGATGTAAAATGAATGGTCATGTTGTGGGTTTGTGTGTCAACTGGTTCAAAAGTTAGGCTTGGTGGGAATTTCAAATCTGAAGTTGCAAGAATTGACAAACAGCAAAACTTCTGCGTTTCTTCTTCTTGTTCCAAAGTCTTGTATACTGCGAGTGTTGTCAACTATGTTTCGGTTACGATGAGAGCCCTCTTCAGGTGTACTTCTTCAAGAGATGCCAAGTAAAAATGGTGTTACATTCAACTCTGACCAGTTCACAAGACGGAATATGTTTATATTTCTTAATTGTATCTCTATGATCAGTGATGGGGCTATAAACAAACGGCAGTGTTTCACAGCAAGTGCACCATAGTTCGAGGCCGAGGGATATCTGGCTCATAATATAAAATCTTCTTTCCCTGAATAGAAAGACAGCCAGTTAAGATATTATTTCCAAGCAAATTTTAAGTGTGCTGAACAGTCTAGAAAGATACTCCCTCCATTTTTCAAGTCTTTCAAAAGTCTTCTTTGACTCACACTTTAGTACAATTTACAAGTTCTTGCTGTAGTTGTTTTCCGTTCTCAGTCTTCTTTTCGATATTGGCCAAAGAGTATCAATATGTATGTGGAGCGATGTAGACAGATGTAAGGCTAACAGGTCCATGCTAATCATTGTGAAGAGCATTGAATAGGACATGAGTATCGAGGGCTGTCCGGAGGCATTCCAGCCAGAAATGCCGATATTTGTTTAGAATGCGACGTTTGACCAGCAAAACGTTTTTCCTTATCTTCTAAATATCTGCTTTCTTGGTAATATCACAACTTGTAAACTTCACTCTCATACCATTATCGTACCCAAAGCTCACATTCTTAACGGCTATGTGGGATGAGGGTACGAGAATGTCTTCATCTAGGTGTCTCTCAGGATCAAGGAAGAATCTTGTACAATCGGCTAAAACCATTGCCTGCAGACACTTTGCTGTCTTCACATCGCTCACTCGGGGTGCATCTTCCCGAGGACATAAGACATCTTCTCTGACCTACGACCCAGCTTCAGTTTCAAGAGTACGTTCTTAATCAATGAAAATTAGATTTGGAAGGGGTGACGGCAGCATGACTGGTTTAATTGAGTTTGAATGTAAAATTAACGGGATTATATGGTATATTGTATAAGCGGCACACTTTCAACTACAGCCCAGACGCAAAGTCCTATGTTTATATAAACTGCAGTCATCGTTGAAAATAAACTATCGAAACATCGTTGAAAAGTTTGACTAAAAAAATCAAAAGGACAAGTGTATGCAAAGCAGCGGTCTTGCTACTCATTCCCAATTATGTTTTAAAACATTATAATTATTAGAATAAAGCACAATTTGCAGACACATTTACACGATTGTATATTGCACGGATGATTAATGAGCTTCGCAATTAATTTAATGAAAATCATTGCTACATTAGTATCCAGAGGGATAATCTGATACAAAGGTGATTACCTCTGTGTGTGAAGGGATTAGCAATAGTTACTCTGTTATAGTTTTCCGGCAAGTTTATAATCCTTTAAGTGCTAAACGTTTTCCAGTTGTTCCACTCGACACAGTGAACCAAAGTTATTGACTTATCCGGTAAACCCTATCATGGATCTGGACTTTCATGTTCACAACGTGCAGGTATATAGAGCCTCTCCAGCAGGGTTGTGTGAGTGCAGGTATATAGAGCCTCTCCAGCAGGGTTGTGTGAGTGCAGGTATATAGAGCCTCTCCAGCAGGGTTGTGTGAG
>JANVCJ010094538.1:0-10131 GCA_026413505.1 Epizoanthus ramosus
TTTCGAGCTGTTAACATCTATATTTGCTTACTAGACACCCTAAGGAGTCTAAAAAGGTATGTCTCGATAAATCTTCCGAGGGGTGCACGGGAACCCCATCTGGCTCCTAGACTACTAAGTTAGGGGACAGAAACACCTGTTTTAATTCCTAATTATTTTGTTAGTTGTTTTACTGACAACATATGTCATTTGCCACAAATCAACTCGCAGATCAAGGAACATAATCAAACGTGAAACCGGTTCGATAAATTGTTGAACTGACCAGTATATCTCTTCCTTAATTCCACAGGTACTGGTCCTAAAGCAACAGCAAATGTTGTCAACACTGTAAGAGAATACACATGCAAGAGAAAGACATTTCATGACGTCACTGCAGTCTGTGCAAATTGGGTCACTACATGAAACAATAAACAAACAGCTACATGTACTATTCCGTGACAACACGAAACCAGTGACCTTGCAGTTAACATGAACGGTAACACTCCACTTTATCTAACCGCCTGGCAGAATGAGCTTTTACAACGCGGAGCCGACGTCACTGCGGTGGACAAGGAGGGCGATACTCCTCTCCACCTGGCCGCTACATGTAGGTGGTACAACAGTAAAGAGATTGCCGCTGACCTTTTCCAACGCGGGGCTGTTATTACTGGAGAGAACAAAGATCATGGCACTCGTCTTAACTTGGCTGCTAAGTACAAATATAAACGGATTGCCACTAACCAGTTACAGTGTGGGGCCGATTTCACTGCAGTAGATAAATACAGTGATACCCTTCTTCACCTACCCGATTGGTACAAAGGTAAAGAGGCGTCTACCGACCACGTACATGTACAACATGCTGCTGATGACACTGCAATGGACAGGGATGGTAATACTCCTCTACACCTTGCTACTAGGGACAAATATAGAGGTATTGTTACTGATCTGTTGAAACGCGGGGCTGATGTGACTGCAGTGAACAAGGACGGTAATACTCCTCTTCACTTGGCCGCAAGGTACAACAGTAAAGGGATTGCCGCTGACCTCTTACAACGCGGAGCTGATGTCACTGCAGTGAACAAGGACGGTGATACTCCTCTTCATTTGGCCGCTTGGTACAACAGTAAAGAGATTGTCGCTGACTTCTTACAACGCGGGGCAGATGTTACTGCAGTGAACAATGATGGTAATACTCCTCTTCACCTGGCCTCTACATGTTGGTGGAACAGTAAAGAGATTGCTGCTGACCTCTTAAAACATGGGGCTGATGTCACTGCAGTGAACAAGATTGGTAATACTCCTCTTCACCTGTCTGCTTGGTACAACAGTAAAGAGATTGCTACTGTCCTCTTACAAAACAGGGCTGATGTCACATTGGGAGATAAGTACGGCAATACTCCTCTTCACCTAGCCGCATGGAGGAAGAATAAAGAGATTGCCACTGACCTCTTACAACACGGGGCTGATGTCACAGCAGTTAACAAGTACGGCGATACTTCTCTTCACCTGGCCGCCTGGAAGAACAGTAAAGAGATTGCCACTCACCTCTTACAACGCGGAGCTGATGTCAATGCCGTGGATAAAGGTGGTAATACCGCACTTCACCTGGCCGCTAGATACAACTATAAAGAGATTGCTACTGACTTCTTACAGCATGGGGCCAACATCACTGTAGTGAACAAGTACGGTAATTCACCTCTGCACGTGACATCAGGTTACAATAGTAAAGAGACTGCTACTGCCCTCTTGCAATGCGGGGCTGATATGGCTGCAGTGAACAAGGATGGTGATACTCCTCTTCATCTGGCTGCTAGGTACAACTGTAAAGAGATTGCAATTGACCTCTTACAACACGGGGCAGATATCACTGCAGTAAACAAGGACGGTAATACTCCTCTTCACCTGGCCGCTGGTTACAACAATAAAAAGATTGCTACTGAACTCTTACAACGTGGGGCTGATATCACTGCTGTGAACAACTATGGTGATACTCCTCTTCACCTGACCTCTTGGTTCAACAGTAAAGAGATTGCCGCTGACCTCTTACAACGCGGAGCTGATCTCACTGCAGTGGACAAGGACGGTGATACTCCTCTTCACCTGGCCGCTAGGTACAACAGTAAAGAGATTGCCGCTGACCTCTTACAACGTGGTGCAGATGTCACTGCAGTGGACAAGGACGGTGATATTCCTCTTCATCTGGCTGCTAGGCACAACAGTAAAGAGATTGCCGCTGACCTCTTACAACGTGGTGCAGATGTCACTGCAGTGGACAAGGACGGTGATACTCCTCTTCATCTGGCAGCTAGGTACAACAGTAAAGAGATTGCCGCTGACCTCTTACAACGTGGTGCAGATGTTACTGCAGTGAACAAGGACGGCGATACTCCTCTACACCTTGCCAATTTGTGCAAAAGTAAAGAGATTGCTACTGACCTCTTAGGATGCAGGACGGATGTCACTGTGGTGGACAAAGATGGCAATATGCCTCTTCAATTTATCGCAGGTAACAACAGTAAAGAGATTGCTACTGAACTCTTACAACGCAGAGCTGATGCCACTGCGGTGAAGAAGGATGGTGGTTCTTTCCTTCCTCTGGCCGCTAGGCACAGCTGTAAAGAAACTGTTACTGACCTCTTGCAGTGTCGACCTGATGTTACTACAATCGAAAAAGATGGTGATACTCCTCTTCATCTGGCCGCTAGGTACAACAACAAAGAGATTGCTACTGACCTCTTACAAGATGGGGCTAATGTTACTGCGGTGAACAGGTACGGTGATACTCCTCTTCACCTGGCAGCTTGGTGTAACAGTAAAGAGATTGCCGCTGACCTCTTACAACACCAGGCTGATGTCACTGCAGTGAACAAGGACGGTAATACTCCTCTTCACCTGGCCGCTTGGTACAACAGTAAAGAGATTGCCGCTGACCTGTTACAACGTGGAGCTGATGTCACTGCAGTGAACAAGGACGGTGATACTCCTCTTCACTTGGCCGCTAGGTACAACAGTAAAGAGATTGCCGCTGACCTCTTACAACACGGGGCTGAAGTTACTGCAGTGAATAAGTACGTTGATACTCCTCTTCACCTGGCCGCTGCATACAAAAATAAAGAAATTATTGCAGACCTCCTAAAATATGGAAGTGATGTCGCTGCAGTTAACAAGTACGGTAATACTCCTCTTCACCTGGCTGCTTGGAAGAGCAGTAAAGAGATTCTACCTGATCTCTTACCACGTTGGGCGGATATCACTACAGTGGACAAGGATCACGATTCGTCTTTACACCTGATACCTACGTACAGTGATAAAGAAAATACCTCTAAAATCTTTCAATGTGCAGATGATAATACTCCTCTTCACCTGGCTGCTGGATGCAACAATAAAGAGATTGCTACTGACCTATTACAACGTGGTGCAGATGTCACTGCAGTGGACAAGCACGGTGATATTTCTCTTCACCTGGCCGCTAGGAACAACGCAAAAGAGATCGCCACTGACCTCTTACAATACGGAGCTGCTGTCACTGCAGTGAACAAGGAGGGTGATACTCCTCTTCACCTGTCTGCTTGGTACAACAGTAAAGAGATTGCTACTGACATATTACAACATGGCGCAGACGTCACTACAGTGAACACGGACGGTGATACTCCTCTTCACCTGGTCGCTGCGTACAACAGTAAAACGAGTGCTTCTGAGCTCTATAAACACGGGGCTAACGTCAATGCAATGAATAATGATGGTAGTACTTCTCTTTACCTGGCCGCTTGGAAGAACATTAAAGAGATTGCTGCTCTCCTCTTACAAAGTGGAGCTGATGTCACTGCAGTAGACAAGGATGGTAATACTCCTTTTCACGTGGCATGCAGGTACAACAATAAAGAAATTATTGCTGATCTCTTACAACACGGGGCTGACATCACTGCAGTGGACAAGTATGGCTTTACTCCGCTTCACCTGGCCACTTTGAAAAACAGCAAAGAGATTGCTACTGACCTCTTACAATGCGGATCCGATTTCACTACTGTGGACAATTATGGTAATACACCCCTTCATCTGGCCGCTATCATGAATAGTAAAGAGATTGCTACTGACCTCTTACGGTGCAAAGCTGATTTCACTGCTGTTGACAAGGACGGTAGTACTCCTCTTCATCTCGCCATTGTAAATAAGAACAAAGAGATTGCTACTGACCTCTTACAACGTGGGACTGATATCAATTTGATGGGCAAAGGTTCTAATACTCCTCTTCACCTGGCCGTTCAGAACAACGGTAAAGAGATTGCTGCTGACCTCTTAGAACGTGGGGCTAATCTTGATGTAGTGAACGAGAACGGTGATACTCCTCTCCACCTGGCCGCCAAGAACAACAGTAAAGAGATTGCCGCTGACCTCTTACAACGAGGTGCCGATCTCAATGCAGTGAGGGAGGAGGGTGATACTCCCCTTCATCTGGCCGCTGGTAGCAACAGTGAAGAGATTGCTACTGACCTCTTACAACGTGGGGCTGATGTTACTGCAGTGAACAAGGACGGTGATACTCCTCTTCACATGGCCGCTAAGTACAACAGTAAAGAGATTGCTACTGACCTCTTACAACGTGGGGCTAATGTCACTGCAGTGAACAAGGACGGTTGTACTCCTCTTCACATGGCCGCTAAGTACAACAGTAAAGAGATTGCTGCTGACCTCTTACAACGTGGGGCTAATGTCACTGCAGTGAACAAGGACGGTTGTACTCCTCTTCACCTGGCTGCTGAGTACAACTGTAAAGTGATTGCTACTCACCTCTCAGAAAGCGGAGCTGATGTCACTGCAGTGGACAAAGATGGTGATACGCCTCTTCACCTGGCCGCTAGGTACAAGTGTAAAGAAACTGCTACTGAGCTGTTGGGACATGGGGCTGATATCAGTGCAGTGAACAAGGACGGTAATACTCCTCTTCATCTTGCCACAGGCTACAAGAGTAAACAGATTGTTATTAATTTTTTCGAATTCTGGTGGAGTAAAACTGCAAAGGATGATTACGGTAGTAAGCCTATCTACCTGAGCACTTTGATGAACGTTACAATGACTGCTTCAGAGCTCTTACAGCAGGGGTCTGATGTCACTGCGGTTAATAAGGATGGTGAAACTCCTCTTCACATAGCCGCTACATGCAATTATAAAGATATTGCCACTGACCTCTTACAACGCGGAGCTGATGTCACAGCAGTTACCAAGGACGGTGATACTCCTCTTCACCTGGCCGCTAGGTACAACAGTAAAGAGATTGCCGCTGACCTCTTACAACGCGGAGCTGATGTCACAGCAGTTACCAAGGACGGTGATACTCCTCTTCACCTGGCCGCTAAGTACAACAATAAAGACATTGCTACTGACCTCGTACAATGCGGGGCTGATATCACTGCAGTGAACAAGGTTGGCAATAATTATCTTCACCTGGCGCTTGTTTCACCTCCTTGGGGTCAGTGTGAAGACATAATTTCCGACCTTCTACTGCTTGGAACTGGAATGGAAGTCCATATGGCGGGGAGCGATGGTAATACTCCTCTTCACCTGGCCGCTATGTGCAACAGAGGAGATATTGCCACTAACCTCCTACAACGTGGAGCCGATATCACTGCAGTAAACAAACATCGTGATACTCCTCTTCACCTGGCAGCTAGGAATTACAGTAAAGAGATTGCCGCTGACCTCTTACAACGCGGGGCTGATGTCAATGCAATGAATAGACATGATGATACTCCGCTTCACCTGGCTGCTTGGGGTGGCAGCAAAGATGTTACCACTGACCTTTTAGAACACGGGGCCGACATCACTGCAGTGAACAAACACGGTAATACGCCTCTTCATCTTGCCGCTTGGAATGAAAATGAAGATGTTGCGACCATCCTGATGCACCATGGAGCTAACTTCATGGCCTTAAATGCAGCAGGCAAGACTCCTCTAGAAGTTGCTTCAAAAATGAGTGAAATCGATATTTTGGGTGCTTGCCAGCAGTGTCGATCAGCTTTCTTCTTGATGAACGAGCGTGGTCAGACAGCCTTGCATGCTGCAGCTAAGAGTTGCATGCCAAAAGTAATTCAACAGTCGGCGTTGAATTACAAGGAGGTTTGCCGAAAAGATTGCTGCACAAACGTTCCCAACTTTTCGCCCGAACTACTCGCTAATCTCCGAGATATCGATGGTAATACACCTCTACATTGTTGGTCGATGATTTCCGCTAAATCGCTGTCTTTTTGGGTTAATTTTAACCCAGAAAGAGTGAAAGAATGCGGAAAAAGCTTAATTATCATCGGTGCGCAGGTAAATGTAAAGAACAATCAAGACCTGACTCCGCTCCATCTTGCCACCCACTGGGAAGCAGTTGATGTTCTCCTAGAGAATGGTGCGTATCCAAATGTGACTGATATGCACAACGGAGATACTCCATTGATAAACAGGGTGAAATCCTTGAAGCGCTCATCAGGACGGATGTATAAAACGTTTAATATACGAAGAAACGATGTTGGTAAAGGACGAGCCCGATTGATTCGTGAATGGCAAGAAATCATTGACAAGGGAATGAACCCATGGATTGCTAATTGTAAAGGCGAGACAGTGTTGGGACTGCTCATTAAGAGGAAGAGACAATTTCAGTTGGCCAGTGCATTGGTCTCCGCTCTAAAGAGCTTGAAAACACTAGATAAGAAGCACACCAATGGTGCTACGATTTTACACCAAATCTGTGCATCGGATGCTGATCAACTTCAGAGTGTGATAGATGATCTTTTGAAATCCCACATAAAGGTCAATGCCACTAACGCTGAAAATGAGACAGCTTTACATCTCGTCTGTAGGAAGTTGGCGGGCATCAGTGAAGACAAAGAAGATATCAGAAACACTATGTACTACTGGACTGTGAGTCGCCTGATGGCATACGGTGCTGATCCCACGCTTCGAGATTCCCACAATGCATCATGTTTCGACATTGCCAAAAGTGTGCCTCAGTTGTTTGATCTTTTGAAACAGCCCATAGACGTCGCCGCCATTCCTCCATTGCTGAAGTGGTCTGATCCCAAGTCAGAGAATTACCGAAGCAAAATAGCGCAAGTTGTGCGTAACCAGAAATCTATTCAGATAGAATACTATCACTACCATACAGACGCAATCGGGTCAGGAGCCTTTGGACACGTCTTCGCCGGAGTGGATGAGAGAAATGGAAGAGAAGTCGCTGTGAAGCGTGTTGAGAAACATAGATTACTTCGCCCTGAAGATCGAAGGGAGATTGCTAACCTTGTTAAGCTGCGAGACGGTGAAGAAATTGTGAAGTACCTTGGTCACTTCGAGGACATTCATTTCCTTTACCTGTTCCTAGATCTGATGGAAGGCACGCTTAATGAGTACTTGGATAAAAAACCAAGAGATACGTCCCTGGACGTCACTCTTTGCCAAGATGTAGTAAACAGTCTCACATTCCTGCACGAAAACAATGTTCTTCACCGTGACATCAAGCCTGGTAATATCTTGTACAAGCTATCTCCTAGAATTTGCCTCAAACTTGCTGACTTTGGTCTGAGTGCGAAAGCTGAGGTAAACACCAGTCTTCAAACTGTGAGTGTGATGCATGCTGGGGCTGGTACAAGATGTTGGATGGCGCCTGAGCTTCTGAAAGCAACTGATCATATCAAACACTCAAAGGCATCGGACGTGTTCGCCTGTGGTCTTGTGCTGCATTTTCTCCTGGCTGATAAACGGCATCCCTTCACTCGACCCTCAACAACAGAAAGAAGTACCGTTGAAATACAAAATGAAACAGAGAGCAACATTATGCAGAACAAGCCATTCCTTTCCGACGGATTGTCCCCCCAAGCTCACGACATCATAGAAAAGCTCCTGTTCGAAGACAAAAACAAACGCCCCAAGATAGGTGAAGTAAAACCTCATCCCGTATTCTGGTCAAACACGAAAATGATTCGATTCATCGAAACCGTTGGTAACCAACCAGAGTTTCAAAGACCAAGACACACTGTGGCAACACCCTCGCCAGTCGAACAGCAATTGGAGAGCACCTTGGGAAACCACTTCACGGCCATCTCGTGGGAAAATCCCATTCTGCCAGTGTATGCTGAAATGACAAGTTCTGGTGGTCGAAGATACGACACGACATCTGCGGTTGATTTGGTACGATTTGTGCGCAACTCGCATGCGCATGCGTCAGATCGCACTCGCACTACACATGTGCAGAACCTTCTGATGAAAGACTTTGTGTTCTTGGACAAGTTCCCGTCTCTGTTGATGGAGGTCTACAAGGCAGTGACAACTCACGGTTGGGACAAACGAATGGAGATTGAAGCCGTTCTCAATGAGTGAGCCTCCATGTCGAATAGAGGGGCCAAACTGACCTATGAAACACTTCGAATGAAGCTGTAACAAAAAATATGTTAGAAAAGTTAGTGACTCGTGTAGTCGTGGAATGACCAGTACGACTTCAATTTTAACATTCTATTTTCTAAATTTTATCAACTTCTGTTTACCCTAGATTTCAATATTTTAGACAGTAGTATATGTGATGAGTCTTTATCCATGCAGAGTAATTCAGCTCCTCGTGAGCTGCAAGTTCGAGCGTACTCCAGTATTGTATTGCTTTTTAACGATAACAAATTACAATACAATATTTGTATAGTTACTTCCAGAAGGTAGCAAAAACGTCAACCAAAGAGTATAGAAACGTTCTATAGGTGGTTCAGTGATAATTGACCATAATACAAGAGATGGCAAAGACCCTAAAAACACTCATAAAAATGCACTCTAAGGTCCTGAAACCTTGAAACCTAGCATTCACAATGTTTTTTAGTACAGGAACAAATTTCGCAAAAATATATGGCTTTCTATGTGCCCATTTGTTGTGTTAGGTTCGCAAGGTATTGTGGTTAAATGTAGAGCCGCCATCTTTTTCATTATCATTTACATGTATTATGACTAGAATTGTAATGAACAAGTACTGTACAAAATTGGAATTCGGTATAATGTTCAGTGCATTTGTTTATAATAAAATAATGTAACATTGTTTATATGCTAGGTCGGCTTACAATCCCCAAATCATTTATCAAAGCGAACAGGTCAATACCATACCCGGCTTATTTACCGCTAGTATATACTCAGTTTTCATTTCTACAAATTTGTATTAACTTAAATCATATGCCAATAGCCGCCACCTATCACTTCGAACGGGAAAGAGGGGGAGCCTACCACGAACAAGCAAGAGGGGGAGCCTATCTCAAACGGAAAAGAGGGGAGCTTACCTCGAATGGGCAAGAGGGGGAGACTCACAAACGGAAAAGAGGGGGAGCTTACCTCGAATGGGCAAGAGGGGGAGCCTACTACGAACAAGCAAGAGGGGGAGACTCACAAACGGAAAAGAGGGGGAGCTTACCCCTCGAATGGGCAAGAGGGGGAGCCAACCACGAACGAGCAAGAGGGGGAGCCTATCTCAAACGGAAAAGAGGGGGAGCTTACCTCGAATGGGCAAGAGGGGGAGCCAACCACGAACGAGCAAGAGGGGGAGCTTACCCCTCGAATGGGCAAGAGGGGGAGCCAACCACGAACTAGCAAGAAGGGGAGCCTATCACAAACAGAAAAGAGGGGGGAGCTTTCCCCTCGAATGGGCAAGAGGGGGAGCCAACCACGAACAAGCAAGAGGGGGAGCCTATCTCAAACGGAAAAGAAGGGGAGCTTACCCCTCGAATGGGCAAGAGGGGGAGCCAACCACGAACGAGTAAGAGGGGGAGCCTATCTCAAACGGAAAAGAGGGGGAGCTTACCCCTCGAATGGGCAAGAGGGGGAACCTACCACGAACAAGCAAGAGGGGGCCTAACTCGAACTCGAGGAAGGGAGATGCTGTAGCCTAATTAACAAATATCTTTTGACAGCCCTTGGGAGATGTTAATAAAATTATTTTTTTTATTATATTAGTCGTATTCCTTTAGGGAATGTACATTTTTTAGTGGGGTTGGGCTGGGGAATTTCGGGTAATTTTTTATAAGAAAGTCCTTGCCCACCCCTGCCAGCAGAAATTAATTTCATGACCCTCCATGGCAAAACAATGAAATATGACTGTCCCCCGATGTTCAAAAAATTGGTTTGACACCCCCCCCCCCCCCCCTGGGG
>JANVCJ010094549.1:0-10130 GCA_026413505.1 Epizoanthus ramosus
CCCACCGTACCCACCCAGCCACCCTTGACCCTGCAGCGCGTCACAAAACTTTTATTCTAGAGAGTAAAGTACACTCAACCCAGCAAAATCCACGAGGCTCTGTTGACCGTACTAAAAAAATGGCGGCTGTACATTTAACCACAATACCTTGCGAACCTAACACAAGTCACACAACGAATAGGCACATAGAAAACCATATATTGTGGCGAAATTCGTCACTGTACTAAAAATATTAACGTTAACACGATCAGTGCAACAACTTGCCTAGCAACAATTTCGGCCATTAGAAATCGTTAATGAAACTGCCATTATGAGAAAGGTTCAAGAACTTGCATAAAAAAAAATTACACTTGTAATCAGAAATAGCATTCATCAGGTGTTCAGGGTTGCCACGGTCCTTAAAAATCCTGGAAAGTCCTGGATTTTGGGGGAAAAAAATCCTGTCTCTGGAAAGTCTTTGAATTTGGGTCGTGGTCCTTGATAATCCTGGAATGGGCAAAAAATTTCTTTCTTAACTTCCAAAAAGAAAAATATTAAAGCTGTTTGTTAAAATATTTTTGATGTGACAACGTTCTAAAACAAAAACCGCAACTCTGGGAGGCTTGATTTTTCTCCTGAAGGTCCTGGATTTGCTTGAAAAGGTACTGGAAAAGTCCTTTAATTTCACATCCAGTAAATAGTGGAAACCCTGGGTGTTGTAACTCATTCATATATTGGAATGCCAGATGTTTTTCTCGCCCAGGAGCTTTCAAGCAATAACTCAGGCACCTATTGTAGAACGACGCTTGTTGTAACATTGACATGCATTCAGCACTAACTAGTTGAAATCGCCCTTACCTATCGAGTACCTTGCTGCAGTCCAATACACTGAGACGATTTAAAATTTCCTTCAGTGAATGTGTGCTTACCTTAGGAAAGCATTTTGCGAGGGAGTCATTCCTTCAGCGAAGGAAAATTAAAAATATTAAAAATATCTTTGGTGAGCATTTTGTTGCTTATTTTTAGCAACTACTATTTTAAAAGCGTGCAAATTGAGACGATTGAAAATTGTTTTAGTAGTAGAATCAAATTTCGTTTTCACAGACACTCGCGCGGTTTTTCACGGACACTTACATGCATGGTAAGACATGGTAACAACGGGAATTCATTTTCTCGAAACAACTTTGTATTAATCTGGATTTGTTTAACATACTGTTTAGTGTATTTCAGTATTATTACTGCCGAGCCGAATAGAGCGAACCAGCGACACTAATGTAGAATACCAGAAACCAGGGGACTTTGCGCACCACAATTGCACAAAAAATTCAAAATGGCGGACGGAATGGAAGTTGTTTTGTTAAAAAAAACTTTTGCGTTCCCTTTAGTTTCGTGTTTAAGCTACAAACGTTGTGGAGGCAAACTTCAGGAGCAGATGAACATGTTTCAGTTGACGGGAATTGTCTAACCTTCTAGGTTATTAATTCCTAGACTTTTCTGATCATATTATTGTAACGTTGTGGACACAAAAACTGATGGAACTGTTGAATCAAAGCAGAACTATTGGATCTTCATTGCTCTGACATCTTTAATCGGAGAATCTAGGGACGATGAGGAGAACTCGTGGTTTTAGTGGTTCTCATTATATTCTCAGATGCAGGCATCCTTCACGAGAACATGAACTTGGATACTGCGATAGATTGATGTAGGAAGAACTAAGAACAAACTACCGCTCTATTACATTCTTGTCTCTTTACACGATCTACTATCGCCCTCCAAGCATTTGTCATTCTGTGATCACGAAAGCCGACGTAGCTGCATAAAGAGATAAAGTGACTCTGTATTTTCTGACTGTCAGACCATATTTATCCCCTCCATCTATATCACTGCACAGTTTGACAGACTGATGTCCGTTGGAACGTAATAAGTTCATTTCATATATGCTATACCCGAATGAAATTTTCAAAATATTGGTTTACTCGTGTAGATGTACCAATAGCGTACCTATGCAGGTTACTAATACTGTATACCTGTGTAGATGGCGTACCTATGCAGGTTACTAATACTGTATACCTGTGTAGATGTACCCATAGTGTACCTGTACAGGTTACCAATACTGTAAACCTATTGATTTACCCATAGTGTACCTGTGCAGGTTGCCAATACTGTGTACCTGTGTAGATGTACCAATAGCGTACCTATGCAGGTTACTAATACTGTATACCTGTGTAGATGTACCCATAGTGTACCTGTGCAGGTCAGCAATACTGTATATCTGTAGATGTACCCATAGTGTACCTGTACAGGTTACCAATACTGTAAACCTGTTGATTTACCCATAGTGTACCTGTGCAGGTTACTAATACTGTATGTCTGTGTTGATGTATCCATAGTGTACCTGTACATGTTAGCAATACTGTATACTGTATACGTGGTGGCCCAGTGGTTAGCGCCTCGGACTTGAGACCAAAAGGTTGATGGTTCGTGTCTGGCTGCTGGCACTCACGTCACGTAATGTCCTTGGGCAAGACATTTACTTTCACAGTGCTTCTCTTCACCCAGGTGTATAAATGGGTACCTGGCAAATTGTTGGGAGATAAACCTGACAAAATCCTGGGGGGTAAACCTGCGATGGACTAGCATCCCATCCAGGGGGGAGTAGTAATACTCTCAGTCGCTT
This sequence comes from Epizoanthus ramosus, assembly GCA_026413505.1. Lineage (NCBI taxonomy): Eukaryota > Metazoa > Cnidaria > Anthozoa > Zoantharia > Epizoanthidae > Epizoanthus > Epizoanthus ramosus. The sequence goes on from JANVCJ010094549.1 coordinate 2,657, forward strand.
CATGCTAAGAAACCGGATTTAAGCGCCGGCTGATAAGCCATATTGGCTTCTTCAATCCTAGATTGAAGGCAGACTTTACTTATACCTGTGTAGATGTACCCATAGTGTACCTGTGTAGGTTACCAATACTGTATGTCTGTGTAGATTTACCCATAGTGTACCTGTGTAGGTTACCAATACTGTATACCTGTGTATATGTACCCATAGTGTACCTGTGTAGGTTACCAATACTGTATACCTGTGTATATGTACCCATAGTGTACCTGTGCAGGTTACTTATACTGTATACCTGTGTAGATGTTCCCATAGCGTACCTGTGCAGGTTACCAATACTATATACCTGTGTAGATGTGTCGATCTACCAATAGTGTACGTGTGTAGGTATATCACATCTGTATGCCTGTGTTGCTTTCTATGCATTGAATACAAAATCGATGAATGGTATAGCAAACCTGTAGAAGTTAATGGCCAGCCTGATCCAATGGCATTAGAAATGATACAAAGGCATTTCCCGAAGTTCGAACGACAAAGATTTTCGTTCGATTTGATCTTTTGAAAAAAGCCAGACAGCGTGAGACTAGAGAACTGGTACAGAATTATGTTCTACATCGTACTTTCTAGTTGAACTTCTTTTCCCTTTATAGTTGACCTACTTTACCGCAAACTTTTGAGGGATTTTAATTGCGAGCTGAAGGTTTAATTACGGTCTTGAAGATCGGTAGTTTGTTGTGCAAATTGCTGCATAGCCCTATTCAGCTGTTCGATGGCGGCCGTATAGAGGTATTAAGGGTTTGTTTTGTTATACCTCCCTCTGTCGTGCTTCTTGTCGTCTGTTTATGTACAAACTTTTCCCTACGAAGGGAGTAAGACAAGTAAATACTTCCATTTAGCAAACAATCCGATGATAATTCTGGTCATGTATTATTGTTGGGAAGGCATTTTGCACTCAGGGAAAACCTGTCGAAATGGAAAGCATACCAATCACTTCACCACTAGAACATGCGGAATAGAGACGATTTCGCTTGACTGTCAAAGATTGATTAGAACAAAATGCTCTCGGGTCAATTCGCCTCTCGGATTGGTCGCCAGTACTCAACTCTCGCAATTTTATTGGTCAAAGAGCTGCTTTGGCAATGCAACATGACAATGAGCTGTTGACAGTCAAACGAAATCATCTCTATACCATCGTTCACTTCAAATGTTTGGCAACAATGAGGATTCGAGGTTTCTGGTAGTACTGTCTTGAAAACACTGTTAGTTTTGCGGAAATTATATATCCATTATCCACTTTCTTCAAGGTGGATTTTTAATAGTTGCATTCAGTATCTACAAGCTCGAGTCGTACATGAACTGATAGCCAACAAATTTCTTTGTTTTATACAACGTGTACATATACTACATTTTAATTTCTCCTGATATTCTATTTATGGTATTGTTAAGTTTATTCTAAGTGTTGCTTTGTTACTCCCCCTGCGCGGGGGCCGGCCCCCCCCGCCCCCCCCCCCCCCCCCCCCTCCCTACAGCGACACCTCTGTTCAAGGGTTGATATATTATACATGATTAGAGGTTTAGGAATTGCGGCGCGGTCTGGTAGTGCTATTTTCGATCTTCTAATTCTATATTTAGTGACATTAATTTGTTCCTTTGTGTAAATAAATTACGTGGTAATGCAATTAGTTAATTGTTAGATGTAGATTTGTTAATACTACTAGTATATGTACTGTTGACTACATGGATTATTTTTATTTTCCTACTGTATAAAATGGTAGGCAAACTGAAAACTGAAGGATGCTCTCACAGCACTTCGTTTCTGCCGCAGGCCAGATAAGTACGTGGACTTGGGACTTAAAGCTGGTAGACCAGGGGTGTCGAATGCGCGTATTCGAGCAGAGCATTATTTTTTTGCAAGCACGCCAGCAAGCGAGCACTGAATTATGAAAATTAGCAAGTGAGTACCCTCCAAAATGTTGCGAGCACTGGGCCAAATTTTGCGAGCACTCGAAAATTTTGATGAACCATTCAACACTCCCGCTGGTGATCATGAAGGCCGGTACCCCAAAAGTGTTGTTTTATCAGCCGCTTTTGCCATTCACGTTCATTTTAGAACCAAGGATAAATGAGAATAGGAACATTTGATATATATGGTCATACATGGTCATATATGGTGGACTGGGCTGGGCTGGGGTAGGTGTGATATGCGGAGTTATCCTTATTTTAAAAATTTTCTTTGCAAATATGAAATAATCTTTTCCCGATTTCCCTTTAAGATGATACGACGTGTACAAGTTATTTATTTATTTGATCGCGCAAACATCATTCTACTTCCACGATATAAAATGATTGTTCCCTGCGTACCATGTACCGCTCAGGCAGTCGTTGAGGCAATTTCTTTAGGTCCCCTTTCGTAAGCTCCCCCCCCCCCCTCCCCCGTCACACTCCACTCCGTATATGGATATCCCCGTACTAGAACACATTGGCCATCAACGTGGTATATTTCTAGCAGGTTCTATTCTTAAAATCAAAATATTTTTAAATCTGAGGGATTTAGGTTAGGGTAGGTATGCAGGTAAGCTCTGGAGTAGGAGACTGCAGTGTGTTGACAGGGCGATTCACCTGCACCCAATGCAAGCCTCAATACTGTACTGTCCGCTTTGCAGTGCAATAGTAAAGTTCCGTGCTTGGTTCTCTCTTGTTTTATTTTCTTTCTTTTTACTTAGTTCTTTCTTGTTTTGTTAGATATAGAATGCGAGTTTAATCTGTATTGCAGCAAACTGCAAGTCAGCAACTGGACGTCTTCCCTATTGGCACATTTCGTATTTAGACTTAGAGCAGTGTCTAGTAATTGGCTATGGACGTGTAAATACTATTTGTAACGAGCAGAACTCTCCATTGCAAATCTGATGAAGGTAGGTACGTAGGTATGCTCAACCGATGTATTGGAAACTTGTGATAAAATTTGATTGCGATACCTGTTCTTAGTTCTGTTTACTTAGTTATATCATTAGCGGGTCTGTCTTTCTTCCTCCCTTTTGTCTGTCTCAGTGTCTGTCTGTCTTCTGTCTGTCTTTCTTTCTTTTTTCTCTATATTCTATCTGCCTGTCTTCCTAACTCATCTGTCTGGTGTTTGGCTGTTTCCACGGACTGACGCTGTTTTTGTGTTCCGGATAGCTCAAAACACGAGTTTCAAAACATATTTCTCACTTCGATATTTTAGACTGACCCAAAATAGCTACACCTTCCCGTATCAATATACACTCGCCTTAAATTACATTTTGATCATTATTATTAGTGCCTTGGTCTTCTAGTTAAGCCCATAAAGTGCATACTTCGGTGCTGTGTTTGCGTTCGGCCACAGGAAAAGCTGCCGACGGCACTTTAAGCGCTAATCCCGAAAATGTGCTAATGTTTGCAGTGAACTTCAAATACAAAACACTTTTTATGATAGATGAAATTCCTGCCATGGGCCGGTGCGCGGTGGGGTCGGAAGGACGTAACTTGCGGTTTTACTACAAGTTCGTTCTGTTCTATCGTTAACGGAAGAAAAAAAATACTCTGAAACCAGAAAACCCCTAGAAGGCCTCTCACGGGTTGGAGAAGATGAGTGGTAACCTCACATGTTACTCTCAAATATTCGTGTTTCACAATAAAGTACATTTACCAGAGGCAGGAATTTGAACTTTGCACCTCAATTTAGTGCACATAAATGCTAATTTTCCGAGTTCTGACATATTTCACACAATATTTTTGGCTTATCGGCATCTAATATCTAACACAGTCGCCCTGAGTTGTACACAAGTTGTGAAAGGAAGACCACATTGAACTGCAATTTGCGCTCACAGACTTCGCCGCCTTTGTCACAAAGCAAATAGTTGTTTTGCTGTTGTCACAGAACGGAAGTCGGAGAAATCAAAACACAGTTCCCCGACCAGATCAGACGGTATTGCATTCTGTTGGGATTTAGCGGTACGATGCGAACTGAAAGATTTTATTCACAACAACTAATTCGTCTATAGATTAATTACCTGAATACGTACGCTACACTGTACTTGAAGTTGAGAGATAATTAGAACATTCTCATAAATCACCGCACAAAACTGAACGGCCCTTTAACGGCCGAAAGCCCTCTTTTCAAGTCCAGAAACAGGTCATTTCTTGTGACATTAATTTAAACGCAAACATTTCAAACCGAAGACGGTCGGTGGTGATGATTCAGTCTCAGGTCATGTGATCCAACAACCTGCTCCGTACTGCAAGTACAAGCACAAATCATTTTAAACTTTTCTCCGGCCTCGGTATTCGGGGAGTTCAAATTGTTAAGAATATTGCCTGTCCAAAACCTGGGCGCAAACAGATAAAATTCTTGAATTTTACCCTACTTTACAATGTCGTGTTCTTGACTTTAAAATATTCAAGAATGCAACAATTTTGTCGGTCAAGACAACGTGTGTTCCCAATAAGCATATTAATTCTTCGGAAAACACCCGAACTCGAGTTAATTTGGTACATTCATCCCACTGAGAAAGCTACCAAAATATTTTTATTATCTGACACAAACACAGCGAAAGAAAACTACCAAATTTATGGTACGTACCCGTGAAGCTCAATAATTAATCGGCGCGTAGTGACTATAAACGATTGAAACTTTTTCGTCTGACTTCGCACGTGGGAACTTGCTTGTAAACATTACACTGACTGAGAGTGAGACCTTGGCCGTTCATTGTCGAGTGAAACACTGAAACTTTCTCTGTTTCTCACCACGAAACATCCCTTCCTGACATTTAGTGGGTGAATATAAAATGGATAAAACTTGTTTTGGTACAGGCAAAATTATAAGTTTGCAAAGACAGATAAGAAACTTCCTAGAGACGAGCAGTTCTTATAGGAATTTCATTCATAAAACAGCGAAGGCGGGTCAATGTTTGTAAACGACCTGTCTTCCTTACTACAGCTATGAATGAATGAAAATATCACGTTCAATTTAATGCCAGTTCACTAAATGAGATGTAGTGTTTGACCCATTGTTCCTACTTGCTACACACTGTTAGATTTCTGTTTTAACTGATCTCGTTTTCTCTCGGAGGAGTTTTCATTATCGCGACAACAAACACATGTCAACAGAGATCAGAAGACGGCAGAATATGCTGTAGGCGCCATGTCGGCCTTTTCAAATCAGTCATATTTTAACATTATGAATATCAACCTTACCATGGACATTCTATGTTAAATCTTCTTGATTCCTCAATGGTCTCCCTTTGAATTACGCGAATCCCGTTCATGAGTACAACATAACCACTGCTGTTGCTTTCGATTCACGCCATAAACACATGTTGAAGTCGCGCGGTACTGAGCCGAGAGACTGAATGCCGATCAGACACATTCGTACACGCGCGTCAAAAGCTTTTACACACAGACACCCACTCAAGACGGCTGATCAAAGTAAAAGCATAGAAGGAAATAAATTAACACGTCATATTCTATAATTTGACAGACTCTTGGGCTTGATTACAAATTGGCCGTAATATCAAACAATCTTGGGTGGCTGTAATACCCAGGAAGCGAAGAACTAGTTGAGATGTTTGCATGTTTTTTCCCGCGAAAATGTCCGCTTTGTAGGCGCATGCTCAGAACCGACCCAATCAGTTTCGACCGAGTTTGCATGCAGATGATGAGGCTGACGTGTTCTATCATTGATATCGTCACCGATAAAATAGCAAAATGGTCAAAATGGAGCCAACAGAACCGCGACTGCGTATTGTGACGGTTTATATAACAAAAATAATAGCTTTGTATGGTCACAGTGATAAGTACAGTATTTTGACTCTTAAATGTTGACAAAGTGGTTTGATGAAAGCTGATGGTTTTATTTTACAATTTGTTTCCTTTTAATTAGCGAATTCATTGACAACTCCTAATACTTCCTTAGCCACTTGGCGTAACTCGGCAACTCGGCCAAAAATAGCGCTGTGTTTGTATAACTAATATGTCAACAAACCGATGGAACTGAAGCCGTCTATAGATTCCTACTTTTCCCCTCTTGCTGTCTAATAATAAACTTGACTACGTCTTTTGCACCGGTGTTAGTCAATACTATAATGAAAAGAAAACAAAACAAAACCAAAAATATCCGAGGGAAATTTCGTTGACGACTTACCTACAAGCGCTTCATTACAAGCAAATTGTATTTTTGCAAGAATTGAATGTCGAGTGGGCGTTTTTTTAGGGAAAAAAATCTTTTGATTTTGCAACAACAGTCGGTTGATTGAGTGTGGGTCCAAAACTGAAGGATAAGAAACAGTCATTTGTGGCCGGTAATCAGCAGACATCGCTATAATTTATTTCCAGGCGCAATTTACAAAACGTCTATTATCAGTGCAATTACGCCCTGCTAAGTAATAGTGTTTTCTTTCAAAGTAATCGATTCTGATGCAAATCTCTATTTTACTCCTTCTATTGTACTGCAAACAAAACGTTGGTCATGTTTGAAGTGGGTGAGGTAGCGGAACCGACAATGCGATAACAAAACTTCCGATAACCTTTCTTAGCTCAAAAATTAGAATTTCTAAAAACTCTAAACTGGACGGAATAGCACGGGTGTTCAAAATGTAGATCAGAGTGGAACGATTCAGGCTTTCCCTCTGGCTCTAGGAACGTTCCCTAAAAGGGAATTGGGAGGTAGCGAAAAGCGGAAAAAACGATCTGTCGGTGTTGAGCTCTAGCCACAATATCAACAAGAAAGACGTTAAATACCTTAACTTTCACAGATGATTGTTATAAAAAGGAATGTTTATTCAGTTTAGAATACTAAGACATGTGATATTAAAATACATTCATAACTCATGTGTTTTAACTTCAACTTTTGACTTTATCATAGATGTAGTTGGCACACTTTTAGCGTATACTAATTTCGCGAAAAAGTCTCTTTTAACACTCAAAGGGTCAAAACAAATGTTATTCTAACCTCAAGCAATGGTTGTCAAATGGATTTCTGACAAATCGACTCTAACTTTCAGAATAAACCGGCTCAATCTTTTCTGTTTTGTTTTAGACTTTTCTTTTTTTCAGATTTTTAGAAATATTTGCTACCTGAGAAAATACTTTTGTAATATATAATTAATTTTTAAAAGATATATTCATCCTAAATGTTTGACTGAAATATTATATTCCAAACTTTTGTTCTATCTTGAACGAGAAATTACATTTATAATTGTAGCCGAGTAAAAGTCGGCTAAAATCTCAAGAAAACACTGTTTTACTGAACTCTGTCGGAGACGTAATACGCGATATATACCATGAGTGTTCGAATTCTTGCTTTAATATTGCTACAAATTCCAAAAATCATTCCAGGCAAACATGTACACTTTGTTTGTTTTTTAAGAACCAGTAAAATTTCACTCAGGCTCAATGTTCTTATTTTTTCGACAATTTAAGGCTCAAAATGTTCTTATTTTGTTCTTATTAGCTGTGTTTTCCGTAT
>JANVCJ010094560.1:0-10129 GCA_026413505.1 Epizoanthus ramosus
TGTTTAAACATAACAAACTTGTTATACCCTGTGGAAAATAGTCCTTGAAAAAGTCTCAGATGTCCTTGAAAAGTCCTGAAAAGTCCTTGAATTTTTTTTAGAACTTTTTGTATGAACCATGATGCATTAATTTTCAACAAAAGATTTTTAGAATGATTAGGTCTTAAATTTTCTAAACTTGGGCCTTGAATAGTCTTAAAAAGGTCTTAAATTTGCCGAGTTGTCAGGTGCAGGGACCCTGCTAACACAACGAATAGGCATATAGAATGACATATATGTTTGTCAAACTTGTCCCTGTACTAAAAACATTGAATGCTAGTTTTGAAGTGTTTAGGACCTTTCTAGGGTTCTCGTGCGTTATGGATTATGGGTAAATGTACCAGTCGCCATCTTTTTTTTTCATGCGCAATTAATAACACCCCAACTGAGATGATATTTATTTTGGCATGTTATCTCGCAAAAGTGCGGATAAACCAACTTTTGGTTCACGTTAAAGGGTTAAGCCAGCATACTAACACAAGAACTGCAAATTTATTTCAATTTGAATTTGTTGATCAGTCATCAGCATTTTGAAAGCCAAAATCACTGAGGTCTATTTATAGCCAGCTGGTGTATCCGGTGCCTTGTTCACTGATGCGTACGAACCCTTCTTCTCTATTAATAACCCCTCCAAGTAATTGTTTGCGGTAATCAAACCAGTCGTCAGAGGTAGCGCGGTTATAACATTTATCAACTTGATGTTCCCGAAATGTAGCAAGATATAAGATAATTTCAACTTCTATTTTGAATTCGAAAGCTTCCGTTTGAAAAGACATTTATGATCCGTTTTGATTCGTATAAATCACGGTTTACACCTGCACAGGAACTAGTCTTCCCCTACTCCTCACTCTCATCCAGAAATCCTGAAAACAATCTGACGAATCCGAATACATTATGTCATATATATATATATGGCTGGATTTTTCAAAAGGTGGCTACTATCTTTCAGTAATACATAGATGGATGTTTTATTTATAATTACTTTACAACCTCGAGGGTTGAATTACGCAATTATTTACAATCATTTAAAAAAGGGAAATTAAATTTACAAATATTATATTAAAACTAGAGTAAAATACTAGGACTACAAACATTAGTTTGCTATATGTACAAAACCTAGAATAATAATTAGAACGTAGTAATATAATCACATTTTTAAAAGCTATACCTTCGTGTACTGGTCCCTCAGGGAATTATGTGTAATAAAACTATTCCGAAATCTATTTGTGTTAAAAACGGGCCTGAAGCTACTAGTTTTATATATATTTGTAAATTCACTGATGTAAATGGAAGAGGTTTTGAAATAAAGACCACCACCTTATCTCTCTTTAGTTCAACAACACACACAGTTATTGCCATCCTGAGAGCAGCGCTGCCGGAATTAGCACGAAAACCAGAACTGTAACATGTACAGTGTTTGTGCGCGAAGCCATAGCAACATATCTTGATTTATAACAACATGTGTCGGGTTAGGAAATAAAAATGTGTGTATCCGAACGTTTTCAAATAACGTGCTGTAATGACCACGAATGTCCCCGGATGTGGCGGCCAATTCTACACTGTGGCAAGTGGCAATGAACATTGTGCTGTTTTAATTAAAATTATACACTTGAGATCATTGTTCATATAACTTGCTCAGTGTGCCAAGTCCTGTTTATCGTCCTGTGTCGGAAGCCGCGAGTCCGGTCCGATGCCACAGTGTAACACATATCAGTATTTTTATGGCAGCTGCGAATAACTCCATTTTGTAACTCAGTTGCATATTTTGCAATAAAATGTTTTGCAAGTTTGATGAGTGTCAGATAAGATCTCTTGTGCACGTTACTTTGATAACTCTGTTTTGTAATCAGTAAATGAACTATATTATAAAACAAATAGACTATGCTATACATATTTCAGTTTTAAAAGATTTTGAAGTACCAAAGTGACTTCATATCAATCCAGGGGCGGATCTAAGGGGGGTGGGGGTGGATTGGATGGCTAGCCAACTATCCTCCAATAAAGTTGATCTGCAGTTTACGTCAGCCCAATTTCTGGACAATTTAGGTAAAATACTATGGAATTTGCCATTAGCCACCCCTCTTTTAAATATCCTAGATCCGCCACTGCTGCTCGCGCGAGGATTCACACAAGGCAAAGAAAAGGAAAAACTAAATCTTTCTCCCTCCCTGGCCTTGAGTTTAAACTTGCGTTTTCACGCTCCAAACTAGATTTTCTTGTGTTACGCTTATGCTTGCGTAGTGTGACGCAAGTTTAGATCATACATCAAATATTGGTATTTTCTAAGGTCTATTCTCGGATATTTCACTAATTGTGTTGGATGAAGACCTGGTCCAGCACTGATTTACTCTTGACTCACATGTCGCACCTTTCAATGCATGGTATTCAGAAACACATTAATTACATCGGGTGTGGACATTTTTGACAGTTGTAAGGACTTTGTTTGTTTTCTACTGTAATGGTGTTAAACTGTTTACGACTGGCATTTCAGACATTCATGGGCAAACACTTCAAACAAGAAAGGTTATTCATTCCATCTTCACTACAATTTGGATTTCCTGTAAATCAACAAGAATTCATGCCTGAAGCGTGCATTGTGGGAACTGAAACACACAGCACATGAAGTTGAATGTTTTTCTGTAATATCAGTTGCTTGGTAAAATATTCTTTGTGTAAATACGACAGCAGTTTCTATGCTTTGCTCAATATACAACACAGATTTTACCCAGTATAGTAATGAGAAATAAATTCAACACAACTAAGATCCCGTCCACAATTATCTGTCTTTCGCACGTCGTGTTTCCAAAGTCTCTTTTTTGGTGGACATAATCAGTCAGGCTTCGTTTAATTATGGATGGTATAAAACGACTGGCTATACATCATTACATGGGGCTCAAATCACCTGGACATGCTTGTAAGAATTCCACTACGGATTACCACATCACAATAGAAAGTTTTGTTGGTTTAATTACTTTGTTTTATTATAAATCATTATTAACAATCCAAATAAATTTGTTTTACTTTCGTTTCCGTTTCACATGCACTGGAAAAGTAAGAAATATGTTGTAACTGCTGTACAACCGCTTGCAAAACTGACAGTTTTTTGCAACGAAGACAGTTTTGTGACGGCTCAACTTGTCAGTGTCTTGCGTAGCTCGTCACACCGGCGTTGAGGCATCAACATTGTTCAAGCTCTCATTACTTTGTGTCCTTGGTAAAGTTGGAACTAAATTTGGCAAATAAACATGAATTGATAGTTTTTTACCCGGTTCAATGTCTAGGGCCGTTTGTCTTTCATCTCTCTCTGAAACTTCGCTGCATTCTTTGGCCTTTTCGCGAACAATAATGTGTCTTGCCCACGGTATCTCTGCATTTCGAATGAAAAGCTTTGAGTTCACATTATCTCTGCCGTTTTGCTTTCTTTCTTTTCTATATTTGTCTCTGAACTGTCGAATCAGCATTAAATCCACTTCATCACCGTTCGAGAAGCCCCTTGCTCGTAGCTTCAGTCCAAACTCTTGTTCTAGTAGATTAAGATCTGTGGCGTTCATGTTAAAACGAATCGGTTTCGATCGGCCGCCCAGAAGAACATATTCCTCCCGAGTTAGCGATGGGAAACCTCTATAAGGAAAGTTTGAAAATACAGCTCTTGTTTCTGCAGCTAGGATCTGACCAGGATATGAAGAATCCTCTCCACTATTTATCTCTCTTCTCCGGGACTTCATTTTCTTCAATGAAGAATAAAGTTTATTTAGGACAACAGAATGGGATTTTGAGTTTTGTTCATTGACTGTCCCGTTGCTATACAAGCGCTTCTCTGACTTATTGCAATCATTTGCAGTATAAAAGTTTTCCTTGGTCATGATGCTGGACGAGACTGACTCAGCAAGACTCACCCGTTGACCTGAGCAAACCATTAACGATGGAGGTGCACTCTTTCCCGAAAGCCCGGCTTCCAGCATGGCTCGCCTGTTCATGTCTGCTTGTTCTTCTCTTCGTGTTACCTCGTTTCTTGTTGAATAATAAACGAGTTCTTTATCACTCTTTTTCTCTTCTTTAGCTCTCCTACGTTCAAGTTCAAAAGTCGTCTCTTTGCTTGCGTGTTGAGGAATGAAAGATGCATCAATTGAAGGCAAACCTCCGCTTTCCCACCCTTTTCCTTGTACAGTAACATCTACAGCGCAGTTTGTTTGTTGTAATTTTTGTTCTTTGTGTTCTCCCGAGTAACGACTTGTTAATTTGGCATAATTACGAAGGAGTACTGGAGGAACTTTCGAGACGACTCCTGCCGTGGAATGCGTATCGGTTCTGTGTTCTCCCTTTTGCGATGAACTGATACTCATACCGCGAACTTCATTTCGCCTCACCGCGACTAATCATTTGCTCTGATCTTGTTACCAACACAAACTTTAATAAGCGTCTCTATTTCCCTAACTTTTGTAATGTCAAACTACTTAACCAGTCAACCGAGGCATTATTGTCTTGTGTTGTAATAATTTTAGCAGACCAGTTTAGCAAACAAAAGCGTTGTCCCTTTGTCTTACATGAAATTGAGGCAGTTGTGGTAATTATCATAAACACTGCTGCAGTCTCATCTTGGGGTACGTTTGATGAATAATGCGCTCTTTGTTCAATATAATCCAATTTTTAATAATGTTTAAAATTAGAAAATTAGAACAAAGTGATCAGTTGACACACTTGATCTCGTCACACTTGAACCCGAACTTACTTTCAGAATAAGCTGCGATTAGAACTCAAAGGGTTCATAATATGATTTTGTTTGAATGCTCACACTTTGCCCATGCATTCAGCAGTTATGATATCTCTCTTAGTTATTATATGAATTGCTTTGCATGGCATGGCGCATGGCGGCATGGCATGTATCGTATCGTATCGTATCGTATCGTATCGTATCGTATGGTGTTGTGTGTTGTAGTACCGTACCGTGTCGCGTGTCGTATCTTATCTTATTATATGGATATGGTCTTTTTTTAAGTGTATTGAGAACTAAACCACTACATCCAGGTCGCGAGTCGGGGGGGGGGGGGGTCAAAACTGATGACGTTCTTACTTGTTCCCACTTCATTAGGATAAGAGGACTCGAGACTTAAGATTAGGGACCCGAACAGGAACTAAGATCAGAACAGATTTGAGGCCAGTACAGGAGTAGGGATCGTACAGGAACTAGGACCCGTAGAGGACCGTAGAGATCTGTGACCAATACAGGAGTAGTGCGTATAGGAACTAGGACCCGTAGAGATCTGAGGCCAGTACAGGAGTAGGGATCGTACAGGAACTAGGACCCGTAGAGATCTAAGACCAGTACAGGAGTAGTGCGTATAGGAACTAGGACCCGTAGAGATCTGAGGCCAGTACAGGAGTAGTGCGTATAGGAACTAGGACCCATACAGATCTAAGACCAGTACAAGATAAGGGACCCGTACAGGAACTAGGACCCGTAGAGATCTGAGACCAGTACAGGAGTAGTTCGTACAGGAACTAGGACCCGTACAGATCTGAGACCAGTACAAGATAAGGGACCCGTACAGGAACTAGGACCCGTAGAGATCTGTGACCAGTACAGGAGTAGTGCGTATAGGAACTAGGACCCGTACAGATCTGAGGCCAGTACAGGCTAATAGGGACCCGTACAAACCTCGGGCCCTTAGTAGATCTAGGGCCTGTACAGAATCTGGGACCCGTATAGGGATATCAGGGACCAGTACATGATCTGGAACCCGTATAGGAATAGTCCGCTATTGAATGTCAATCGGAAATCTTGATGTTAGCTCTTTTTACATATCATAAATGGGAAGAGCAGCTCGAAATAGGACTGAAAGTAGTGAAAATGTGGAGGCGAATTTCAATTGGACTTCAAACTTGCAAAACGAACAATTTAGAATATTTAAAAAATATTATTTGAGGCTGAAATTTCCAATCATAAGCACGATCTACCCACTCACTTGCTCTCTCACTTGCTTGCTTGCTTACTTACTTATTTAGTTGCTTGCTTGCTTGCTTGCTTGCTTGCTTGCTTACTTACTTACTTACTTGCTTGCTTGCTTGCTTGCTTGCTTGCTTACTTACTTACTTACTTACTTGCTTGCTTACTTACTTACTTACTTACATGCTTGCTTGCTTGCTTACTTGCTTACTTGCTTGCTTACTTACTTACTTGCTTACTTACTTACTTACTTACTTACTTACTTACTTACTTACTTACTTACATACTTACTTACTTGCTTACTTACATGCTTACTTGCTTGCTTGCTTACTTGCTTACTTGCTTGCTTACTTACTTACTTGCTTATTTACTTACTTACTTACTTACTTACTTACATACTTACTTACTTGCTTACTTACTTACTTACTTACTTACCTGCTTACTTGCTTGCTTACTTATTTACTTGCTTATTTACTTGCTTGCTTACTTTTTATACTACTTATTTATCTTTGTGTTTATGCCGCATGTCTCCACTGAAGCATCCCCTAAGTTTCACTCATTGATCATGCACAAGGGTATATTCTAACTGTTCACTGACTTTCTTATCATCTTTTCAGGTCATGTATTTCATGGCGAACAGAGTGTATCAGAGGTCTGTCATCCAGTCAGGTACGTTGCCCTGGAATCCAGTTTATATACACATAGGGCTTACACATCTTTGTAAGGAGCTGTAAGGGTTGTCAGTGAGGTATATAACCTGGCACCTTATCCAAATATCGGCAGAGACGTTTTGCTGTGAAGTAGAAATAACATTTGCATGTAGACCACTAACCCGAGGGGGGAGGGTTTCATTTGTGTTTGAGGGGGAGGTGCCTTATATCCAGGGGGTCTTATGTGCGAGAGTACCGTAAGAACCAGATGGAAGAACACTTGTTGGAATTAATTAACAAAATGTCTATGTTCTCCTTTATATACCATTTCCATAAAAAATAGTAGTTTGGTAATAAGAATTGACGGATTGATCAGAAACTTCAATTTTTCTCAGATGAATTGCAGTATTCTCCTAACCTGTTTAAAGAAATGTATGGAGACTGGTGAGGAAAATTTAGTAACTCGTCACTTGACATGTTTGGGGCAGAAAGGGTTAAACAATCAGGACTGCAATGTGAACGAAGATGGCATAAGATAATTGGCTCAATTGTAGAATGCAATAAACTGCACGTGAAAAACTGCACGTGAAAATAAACCAACCTGGCCACAGTCGTCTTTAGGGGTTTTGTAGATAACATGCATGGCGGACATGGAATTAAAACTTGTCCAGTTGTTATGTTTGCCTTCAAGGCTAGCGCCTCCACTTTCTACAATTCGCACTCCTTCAATTAAGAGACAATAAAAACGAATTTATGGTACAGAGAGAAAAACGAGGAGGCAAGAAAGTAGAATTTCATAAACTGTATTGGCACCCTGGCTGTTTGAGGTCCCTAATGTGGTAAGACTGGAGGCAACAGGGATAAGAAAGAAATATCACAACGCAACAGGAGTGCGGTCGTCTGGGTTTGGGATGACTCTGTTTTCTTCCTCTGAAGAACGGGTAACCTTTAAAATGTCATCTCACTGAAATCTTCCACTCACATGACGAAAGACAGACATAGTTTATAGTGCCATCAATTTTAATAGTTTTATATTTTCATTGTGTTGTGGAGTACCTGAAAACTAGCTGGTAGCTAAGCGTATATCCACGTTAAATAAAGTATTGTATTGTATTGTATTGTAAGTATAGCTTTATCAAAATAATATCGACAAAACTGTTCAGAGTATTGTATCGAATTACCAATTTACTGTGATGATTTTTTAAAAGAGGCCATTTTCACTTCTCATTTGATCTACTTTTATAGAAAAAAATATGGTAAGTAAGCCATTTTATAGCTGTTGTTTTACCACAGAGTTGACCTATTCTTTTTAAATACTGGAGCATCGTTTTGTTGCCTTTTGTTTTCTTACAAGAAAAGGCCATTTTAATTATAATTTGGTTATTTACTGCATTTTTTGAAAAAAAAAGCCATACTTTTGAATTGATGAAAAACCCTTCCCAAAGGATTTTTTTTATTCTGAAATTTTGGTCTGAAGGAGTCTGGGAAATATGCCAGGATTTTTTTGGGTCGCAAAAATATGCAGCTGGCAGTGTGGATATACTTGTATAACATCCCTTTGGGTATTTGTTTTGGTGTATGAAAAAGTGAGATTTTTTTGGGTGTGTAAAATATGAACATGATTTGGACCCCCTGTCATAAAAATAGGCAAGTGGGGCCTCTGCGAGTGTTACATTATAAAATAGACTGAATAAGTTAATATGAAGATTAAAGTGAGGACGTAGACTTGAAGGGAACATTCACTGCCATCAAACCACTGATCCAGTTATCATCAGCACATTTGTATTATCAAGATATATGAGGATGTTGTTTTATACTCACCTATTTATTAAGTAACTCAAATCACATTGTTGAGCATGGAGCTGGAGCATTATGGCAGCAGTCATCAGTTGTTTGAGAATGCTCATTATCCGTGCTTGTTGTGATGGTGACTTGTAGCGACCCTTGTTGAATATCATGCATTCCCTGTTGTATACCATGCTGCATTCCCTGTTGAATGTTCTGTGGCATATTCTGTTGCATGCCTTGTTGCACACCTTGTTGATTTTGTTGTCGCTGCCTTATGCGCTGACGCATTATGGCAGCAGCCAACTGTGGGTTTTGCTTGAGAATGCTCATCACCTGTGCCTGTTGTGATGGCGAATTTGGTGACTTGAGAGCCTGCAGTAATTGCTGTAAAGCTGCAGGCACAGCTCCAGGGGGTCGCATGTGATTTTGTGGTTGTCCACCAGAACCTTGCTGAGTGATTGGCATTTGGTTTTCAGCCATCTGATTTATAAAACAGAACATCAGCATAATAAAATCATTAAGGCCTCAAATCTTTTTTCGGATAAGAATATTATAAGAAAAGTAAAAATAAGCTCAAACAAACAAAATAAAGCCATCAGTCGGTTGTGGTTTCTTTGGTATGCAAAGTATGAGAGTCACGCCTCACTGATCAGCACAAGGAAGAGGCAACCCAGGTGAAGATTAAAAAGAGAGAGGATAATTGAAGAAAACATTTATTTGCCAAACCAATTTATTTGTGCATTAAAATATGTCGAGTTTTCTTACGCTAATAAATCCTGAAGGTTTTTTGCCACTGTTTTCATTGCTACATGTTGGTCGCGTTTTTTCATCTGGCTGAACTTGGCTTTTAACTGCATACCATATATATGACTGTCATATGTCGACAAACAAATCTGGTCTACAGATGCATTCTTCGTCACTGCAGAAAAATGTGAAGTTCAGTGCAGGTGAATACTTTTTCTTCAAGCAACAAATTGGAATTTGATTTACTAGTACCCTTCTTAAATCCATCACTCTGTGAATGAATGCTACACTCACTCGTTTGGCAGTCAAGTTCTCAATCGATTCTGGATATTGTCTGATGTTCTTTATGAGCAATATTTCATGAGCTGTAAAGGTAGAGCATTGAAAGAAACTGAACTACTTGATTTATATTTCTCTTCAACATTATTTTACAGGTTTTGCTAATTTTGAACGCATAGCGTTTGCTGGACCACGGCCTGGGCCGTGGCCAGTACAGTAAGACACAATGAAGATCAGAAAACTACTTTAAGTTATTTGATTGATTGATTTTTCAATTTATTGATTTACCAATTGATTGATCAATTGATGCCACTCTGACTCTGCCACCAGGCTGGATGTGAGAACACCTGAACTTTTCCCTCCTTGCATTTCCAGTTCTGTTTGCATTAGAGTGATCATCATTTTCAGAGTCAATAGAGCAAAGTGTTATTTATATTGTTAATAGTGTATTGTATTAAGTCAGTGTCATTAGCATTGCGGTCTAGTTTAATGTGTAGGTCTAATTAGTGGTAGTTGTGTGGTCGGCTTGTTTAATAGCGTCACTAGTGAGTCTTTGGTAAGGGGCGGGTAGTGTTTACAGCGGTTAATAGGTCTTTGTTCTAAGTTGGTTCCGCAGAGTCCCAGTCAATGTTATGTCCAGTCTTTTTGTGGTGTTCGGCAATGTGATTTTTTAGGTCTCCCTTTG
>JANVCJ010094571.1:0-10128 GCA_026413505.1 Epizoanthus ramosus
TGTATACAAGTATTGTATTGTGTTGTATTGTATACAAGTATTGTATTGTGTTGTATTGTATACAAGTATTGTATTGTGTTGTATTGTATACAAGTATTGTATTGTGTTGTATTGTATACAAGTATTGTATTGTGTTGTATTGTATACAAGTATTGTATTGTGTTGTATTGTATACAAGTATTGTATTGTATTTGTATTGTTTTGTCTTTTGCCTTGGTCAAAGTAAAAGAAGGATTATGGGTGAAGGTTTTGTTTAGGTTGTATTAGGATGCTATCATATGATGCTAATTCTAATTCATCCAGTTTAACAGACATATTTTTCATTGCTTTTGATGAACAGGAGTTGATTCGTGTGCTGAGGACAGCATTGCATTCAGATTTACCAATTAATGGTAAGCGCCAATAATTTGGACATGTGAACTGTATATTCATACATGCACAGTGAATATTAATAGCATACTTGTGTTTACTAAAAAAAGATCAGTTATAGATACATTGTAATGTGCACTCTGATTGTCCAGTAGCATAAATACATGTCATCAGTAGTGTTTTTATCATGAGATAAAATGCTTATAATAAATTATGGAAATAATTATAAATCCAGTACAGTAGGAAACAATTGGTTGTGTTTATCCCTAACCCCTAATCCCTAATCCCGCTCGATTCTTAGTTAGTCCTAAACCAGTATACAATGTACAAGTGCACATACATGCACACTGTCTAAGAGGTAATGCAAAAAAATTACATTGACAAAGTTGTGATAAAAACAGCTATCCAGAGAGACAACATAACTACGTAATGTGGTTACGTAGTTTATATGAGAGATACAGTGTAATACGACTGCAGCATTCTAAGAAAAATATATGTAATACACTTAGTAAGTCATGTTTGAATGTGTTTTAGTACATGAGGATAAGTGCAAACAGTAAATTGTAAGTCTATGTTGTAATAAATTTTAAAAAAATAGTTTATATGAGAGGAATAAGATGCTGCTTACCAAGGTCATGCAAAGCACTTTGCTCTGTTTTCGACGGTGATTGAAGCAGACTATATATTAGTTATCTGTTGTCTGTAGAACAAAACAAATGATTAAAATAACTCCCAAATGCATTGAACCTCATCGAACCTGTCCCTTTAGGGACCAGTCAGAATTTAAGTTGGAGGGGGGTGGAGGAGAAAGTGGGGGTTCCCGAAATTTTTTAAAGGACTAGGAGGGGGGTCCTGAAAGTTTTGAAGGTAAATTTTTAAAAAAGCACTGTTGCCTACCAGGGAAGAGGGTAAGGAAGAGTGGGCCCTCGAAAAATTGTTTCACTCTTAAGGGGGGTCTTGAATTTTTTTTTTCTGAAAATTCCATTTCTCCTGGGGAAAGGGGGGAAATAACTAGCGAAGGAAAATGTGCTTTAGTTTTCTTTAAAACCAGTTGAATATCGGTATAGCACTAAAACTTATCAAAGCAAAATATAGACATGTGTTTTTGCTAATTCATCAGAAAATCTCCCTGTTTCTCTCCACAAACAAGGGCAGGGTAAATATACGTTAATGGTAAAAACAGAGCTCTCTCATCTCGAGACATTATTATATTTTATAGCTTGTAGAAACAATTTGTAATAGTTGAAAATGGGATGGTTAGAACCATAGATATAAGTATTTATTCAAAATATTTCTCCAATGGTAAATTGATATATACTTGGTGTTAACGAGAACACGCATTACTGGCCTAGCAGCAACATACTAGTGCAGCTTGCTGCGACTGGTTTTATCTTTCGAATTATAAAACTTTAATCACTCAACTCAGTATTCGGATCAATACACTTGAAAGAGAAAAGATGTTGGGATATGTTTTGTCCAGAAAATGCCATATTCTGAAGATTATAACCTGCAAAAATATTCGAATATGTACGTATACTGTGCAATGTCTTGCAATTTTAAGATTCTATAATCTCAGTATTGTATCCGAAATTTAGGAAGAATATTTTCAATGTACACAAAAAACGTAAGAGAGTTTTAATAGTTAGAGTGATCGCCTTCATATGTGCTCATTTGTCTACCTCGCCTGTCATTTCTG
Organism: Epizoanthus ramosus; assembly: GCA_026413505.1. Lineage (NCBI taxonomy): Eukaryota > Metazoa > Cnidaria > Anthozoa > Zoantharia > Epizoanthidae > Epizoanthus > Epizoanthus ramosus. Next base: position 2,066 of record JANVCJ010094571.1, read on the forward strand.
TCTGCTGAGCCACATGAATATCCGTTTACGAGATTAAATTATTTTCAAAGAGAGCTGTATGTGGGTGTTGTCGTTCTAATGTTTATATGCATGCTGAGAATGAATTGATAAACTGTTCCAGATACACCTTACAACTTCCTCTTTTGTCTGAAGTCATCCTAGAAATTTGTGCGCATGTGCAGAGGATAAAGCAGATGACCTCACATGGAATGCTCTTTTCGTAATAAATGTCAACTAGTATTAAAAATATTATTCCACGAACATGCTTTTGATATGAGAAAAACAGGTGTTAGTGGAACAATTATTTTAAATGAAATTTGGTTTTTTAATTTGCAAAAACTGAACGGAATTCATTATGAACAGAAGGCTGCGCACAACCCCAAGTCATGCCGATTGTTCCGCTATCTGGATCACGTGCATGCAAGGTGCCTACCTCCGAGGTCACAATACCTTTCCAACGAAATAATGACAAATCGTAAAATCGTTCATTTTGAGCTTGCGTTCAGATTGGGTAAATAAACCCACTGAAACTAATTCAATTTTAGAAGAATTTTAATAGTGAAATGAAAACGCTTGCTGCGTTATTTGGTTTAACGTGCATTAATGCCCGCGGGGATCATGCTCACTATTGTTTAATATTATCAGAGAAACAGATGCGGACAGTGTGCACTTGTGCGCATGTGCATAGGATAGTGGCAGGTGGACTCACATCGAATGCTCTTTTCGTAGGACGTGTAAATTAATAAACAATTATTCCACACTCTCGCTTTTAATATATATATATATATAAGTAAAACAACTTTGTGTGGAAGAATTGTTTAATTTCGTTAAATACCCAATCAAATAACCTCTTTGTTTCTAGTTTTGTGTAAAAACGGGAACGAATTTAGAATGAACTAAGCGGAATTTCATGTATTAAAATAGTGTTTTTCAACACAGCTGTTTTCCGTACTGATTGCGAGTGAATCGCGAAGCAATGAAACTGCTAGAAATCCAATATTCCGTGGTTGGTAAATGCGACCCGCATGGTATTCTTAGGGCGCATTCGTTTGGAATATTCTTATTCCCGAATAGGAATACACGGAATACATTCTCGCCATAATCTGCTACCTCGAACAGAATAAACAGAATGTATTCCAAGTAAATGTATATCGGAATAAAAATAGCTCTTACCACCGTTTTCATTGCTACGCGATCTTTCAAAAAATATTCTGTGTCTAGAATTGGATTTAGACTGCCGCCATTTCAAATATAGCCGCGCATTCAGACAGAAAAACGGTTGGGCTGGTGCCATCTCGTCTGTCGGAACGTGCGGCTTTATTTGAAATGCACATGAATGGCGGCAGTCTAAATCCAATTCCAGACAGAGAATAAATTTTTGAAAGGTTGCGTAGCAGTGAAAACGGTGGTAAACGAGTGCTTATTCGGATAAAATGCGACTATTCTTATTCCAGAATAGTGCCAAATTAACGAACACGCCCTAAAGAATACGGTTGTACTCAGAGCTCGTGCAGGTAATAATAATAAAAATAATAACAATATTCTTATTTGCGCATTTAAAATCTTAATGCGCTTACAAAAGTTAACAAATATTTGAAAATGATAAAATGTTAAAATCGATAATTATAAAATAATTTGAAAACAGTGATATCATTAAAACTGATATTAAATGTTTCTTGAACAGGCAGGTCTTAAGGGCTGATTTAAAGGCTGAAGTTATTATATATTCCGGTAATGAGTTCCAAAGGACGGGGCTGAGTGGGAAAAGGCTCGTTGACCATATAGTTGTGAATCTTGTTTTAGGGACTGTGAGGCTGAAGAGAGCGGTTTGATGAACGTATGTTTCTGGGAGGACGATATTCTTGAATGAGATAGGTTAGATACATTGGAGAAAGGCCACGGAGAATCCTGTAGGTTAACAGCATTATTTTAAAATCTATTATTGATTCAACGGGAAGCTAGTGTAGTTTCAAAGAGTATCGCTTCAAAGAGTGCTGGTGATGTGCTTACTCATCAGTTCGCTATTCCTTTTTATTTGCACTTTTTCTCCTTCATTTTAAGGTTTTTTCAGGATACTTCTTAATTTGTTACTGAAGATAGTTCCATATTTTTCATTTATCTCTTGTTAATATATGAAGCCCAGGATGACGCACATTTTAAACATGTGTTGGTCTCCTTAGACATACTATATTTCAATACTTTGAGTACCATCTCTGGCTCAGCTCTTGAGACGATAACAAGAGTGATTTGCAGGGTATCTGCCGTCAACTTACCAGTTTTGAATCTAATTACTATAAAGACAAGTCCAATGAATAATATTGGAAGAAACATAGTTGAAAATCATTGAATGTTTTCTTGCAAAATTCCTGGAAATATTTCTGACAAAGCGATCCTTCCATTTATACCGAAAGCAGGCCTAGGATCAGTTTAATATTGTATAACAAGACTACGAATGTAGTAATATATTTTATGTATAGTTTACAAGTCAGTAGGTGGGCTGGTATTGCATTGTAACGGTGTTTTAAAATAATTTACTCCTCGCGGTTGATGTGACACAAAAGCCGCGGTCGGTGAACTGTCAGAATTAAGCTACCTTAATTACGACTCAGTGCCCAGTTGTGCCAATGCAAGTTTGTTCCCGAGTTGGTACGGATCTCTGGATCTCTAAACAAAAGGTATGCATAGTTCATATCACTTCTCATTTTTTTTGTTAAAAAGTTCTAAAAATTTAAATTCAACTAGTTTAAATAATTTTAGAGTGAAAAGTTTCTGAGAAATATGGTGGGACATTATTATATTTTATAGCTTCTATAGAATACTTGTAATAGTTGAAAATCGTATAGTTAGAACCATAGGTATAAGTATTTATTCAAAATGTTTAGCCAATGGTAAAGTGAATGACATCTACTTCGTGTTAATGTGAAAACGCGTTACTGGCCTAGTACCAACATAACGAACAAATTGAAACAAACTAGTGCATCTTGCTACGACTGGTTTTTTCTTTAGAATTATGAACTTTCATCACACGAATATGCAGATGAATAAACTGCGAACAGAAAAAATGTCGGGATATTTCTGAACGTATACTTTCAAGTCGCATCTGAAAACATACTATTTTAGGTTAGCGTACAACTGAGAGTTTACCATATAAATTACGATATAATTTGCTTAGAATTTTATATATTTATATTACTTCGTTTTTAGCTATATCTACATGTAGGTAAAGCACATTACATGTAGATCATATCCCCATGAACTTTGTGCTATATAAGTAGCGAAGTTATGTTAAAAAGTTATGTATACTGTGCAATTTCTTGCAATTTTGAGAATTGTACAAGAGTAAAGCTTATGAAAACGCTGAACAGCATGACTATAATAATAACGGAATGGAGGCTAGGTACTAGCAATGTTCTGGTTTCAAGTCTGTCTTTTCGTTTCTGTCGAAACAGCCAAAAACTTTGATTAAGGATAAAATGCGACTGTTGAAAAACCCAACTATTATGGACATGCATAAGCAAGGAAGTGTTTGACTGATAGTTAGGCCAGTGTGTAGCACCATTATTGCCTAACCACAGATATATCCTTTATGATAAATTTTGAGACAAAAACCACCTTTTTTTTGGACATTGCTAGACAAATGTTTAGTCCAAAAAGCTAAATATGGGTACATACAATTAACGGAGCATAAAACAAGGTGGACGTGATATGCTACCCTTAGATATTTAACATCAGTTTCGAAGATTAAATGCAAAGCCGCGGTTAGGCGTTATTCTCGCACATTTCACTTCGTTTAGTTCTCATTTTGCTCAGATGTGCAGTTTATTACGTTCAACTTGTCTGATATGAGTGAACTGTGTTCAATAAATTTAACGTGTTTTACATGTTCTATCGCTATTTAGGAAGAATGTCTCCAATGTATACACAAAAACGTCCAAACGTTTTTATAGAAAATAGCAATACAAGAAACTCTCATATTTTCAGATAAAATATTTCAGGCCAGTGTGAATTTGTGCATATGCACAGGACCTCACACGAAATGCTCTTTTCGTAGAATGTGCAATTGGTTGAACAATTATTTAGATAAACAATTTTGGGTAAACGAATTGTTTCTTTTAATGCCCAATTAAGTATTTTTTTTTTGGTTTTGTACAAACAGGACCGAATTTAAGTATGATGTCGTGTAAACAGAGTTTCTCAAAACAGTTGTTTTCCATACTGATAGCCAGAGTGTAGCGAAGCAATGAAACTGCTAGAAATCCCATATTCAGTGGTTGCCTTTGGTATTCTTAGGGCGCATTCGTTTGGGATACTCTTATTCCCAAACAGGAATACACGGAATACATTCTCGCCATTCTGCTACCTCGAACAGAATATACAGAATCTATTTCAAATACATGTATATCGCAATAAAAATAGCACTTAAACGAGTGCTTATTCGGATAAAATGCGACTATTCTTTTTCCAGAATAGTGCCAAATTTACGAAAGCGCCCTAAAGAATATGGCTTTACGCGGAGCTCGTTTGAATACAGCTTCATAGAGTACTGATGATGTGCTCTTATTCATCAGTTTGCAACTCTTTATTTATTTTCACTTTTTCTCCTTCATTTTGAGGTTTTTTCAGGATACTCCTTAATTTTTTGCTGAAAATAGTTCCATATTTTTCACTTATCTCTTGTTAATATATGAAGCCCAGGATGATGCACATTTAAAAACATGTGTTGGTCTCCTTAGGCATACTATATTTCAATACTTTGAGTACCATCTCTGGCTCAGCTCTTGAGACGATAACACAAATAGTTTTCGGTGTAATTCCTGCTGTCAATTTCTCAGTTTTGAATCTAATATATTACTCATTCGAGTTCATCGAACAATATTGCAATAAACATGGTGAAAACCATTGAATGTTTGTTGAACAATTCATAAAAATAGTTCTGACAAAGCGATGTTTCCATTTATACCAAAAGCAGGAGCAGTTTATTTTTTCTAAACAGGACTACGAATAAAGTAATATATTTTGTGTATAGTTTACAAGTCAGTGGGTGGGCTGGTATTGCATTATATCACTTCTTTTAAACAACCGTGGGTTTGACAAGCCTGTAATAATAATTTCCTCCAGGCAGTTGGTTTGACGCAAAAGCCGCGATCGATGAACTGTCAGAATTAAGCTACCTTAAGTACGATCAGTGCCCAGTTGTGCCAAGTTTATTCCCGAGTTGGTACGGATCTCTGGATCTCTAAACAAAAGGTATGCATAGTTCAGATCACCTCTCGTTTTCTTTTGTTAAAAGGTGCTAAACATTTAAATTCAAGTTTAAATAATTTTAGACTAAGAGGTTTCTGACAATCCAAACGATTTTGCTGTTTTGCCAGAATTTCAGTACCTGAGAGTTGGCATGTTATAACCTGTAAATAACCAAATAGGTTGTTTCGAATCATATATGTTCTTGATCGGAAATTTTAAACTTCTTCATTCATTTATCATGCTCATGAATTCAGTACTAGCTTTTGCAATGTAATAACCACTAGCGAAGTAAAATGCGTTTTTCTTTAATACCCGTTGAACTACGACTCTTCAATGTTGGTGGCACTGAGACTTATCAAAGGGAAATATAGACATGTGTTTTTGCTTAGTTCCTCAGAAAACCTCTCTATTTCGTTCCAAAATCAAGGACAGGATGACTAAACGTTAGTGTTAAATACAGAGGACATTATTTTATTTTATAGCTTGTATATAAAATATTTGTAATAGTTGAAAAATGTTTAGCCCATTGTAAAGTAATATCTGCTTGGTGTTAATGAGGACACGCACTACTGGCCTAGCACCAACACAACGAACAAACTAGTGCAGCTTGCTATGATTCGATTTTGCTTTGGAATCATAATACTTTAATCACAACACTATACGCATGAATAAACGTTCGAACAAAAAAATGTCGGGTTTTTCCGTACGGAAATTACGGCCACATTCTGAACATTAGAGCTTCCAAACATTTTCGAATATGTGCTTATATACTGCGTATACTGTGCAATGTCTTGCAATTTTGAGCATTACACAGCAAGTCAGGCTTATGAAAACGCTTGACAGTGATATACCAAGGGAGGCTAGGATTTAAAAATCGATGTTTTTGTTCCAGGTTTGTCCTGGCTTTCGTTTCTATCAAAACAGCCAACAAATTTGATCAAGGATAAAATGTGACTGTTGAAAATGCCATCTTTAATGATCATGCATAAGCAAGGAACTGTGTTTAACTCATACTTCAGCTGGTCAGTGTGTCGCTACATTACTACGTACCGACAGATTTTATCACAAAATTTACGTCAAATTCAACATTTTGGAACATAGCCAGACAAGCTTTTTGTTCAAAAAGCTAAAAATAGAATCAAACTAGGAGGCCATATAAGCTGCCCTTGGATATAGATAAAGGAAGATTGAATGTACAGACGCGGTAAAGAGTTATCCTCGCACAATTCACTTTATTTTGTTTTCAAAAATGTCGTGTAGTTTGCTGCGTTCAAATTGTCTGATCTCGTTTTACTGTGTCCAACAAATCTAATATGTTTTGTTTTACATGTTCTATGATCTCCGTGTTGCATCCGAAATTTAGGAAGAACGTGTCCAATTCACTCACAAAACGTGTGGAAAGTTTGTCCGAAAATTTTAATAGTTAGAGTGGTCCCTTTATATGCGCTCATTTGGCTAACCCGGTCTGTCATTTCTGTCTGTTGAGCCACATGAACATCCGCTTACGAGACTAAAAATTATTTTTAAGGCGATCTGTATGTAATTCCTTAAAAATGTGTTGATCTGAGTAGCAATTTATCGTGCGACTTGTTTCAGTTTTGTCGTTCTAATGTCCATATGCATGCTGAGAATGAATTGATGAACTGTTCTAGTTACAACTTCCTCTTTTGTTTTGAAAAATGTTATCCTAGAAATTTGTGCGCATGTGCAGAGGACAAAGCATTTGGCCTCACATGGGATGCTCTTTTCGTCATACGTGTCAATTAATAAACATCCTGTGTATTATTCCTCAAACATGTTTTACTCGGAGCTCGTTCGAATACTGCTTCACAGAGTGCTGCTGATGCGTGTCTCCATCAGTTTGCGATTTTCTATTTTTCTGTATATTTTTCTTTTTTTTTCAGGACACTTCTATTGTTGCTGAAAATATTTCCACATTTTCACTGATCTCTTGTTAATATATGAAGCCCAGGATGAAGCACGTTTTAAAACAGATGTGTGTTTTCTTAGGCATACTATGTTTCAATACTTTGAGTATCACCTGAGTGGCTCAGTTCATGAGATAAAACAAATAATTTTCGGTGTATCTGCCGTCAAATTCTCAGTTTTGAATCCAATTACTCAATCAAGTCCATCCAGCAATATTACAAGAATTATGCTGAAAACCGTCAAATGTTTGTTGCCAAATTCCCGAAAATATTTCGGACAAAGCGATGTTTCCTCCTGGTTCAGTTGTCGCTTTCATCAGAAACCGAAAACAAAACCATTTATTCAGAAAAAAGAACATGTTATTGTTTTAAACCAAAAAGAAGAAAAAGCTAAGGTAAATATATTATTTTAAGTTTAATTATGCCAGTCAGTGGGTGGGATGGTGTTTAGTTTCTTCTTAAGAACCGCGGATTCGGCAAACCTGCAAACGGTGTTTTAATCATTGAAATAGTCCTCGCGGGTGGTTCCTCAGAAAAAAAAGCCGCAGACGATGAATTGACAGTGCCCTGTCGTAGCAAGTTTATGTCTGACCTGGTATGGATCTCTTTATAAGGGATGCATGGTTGAGGTCTCTTTCTTAAATATCTTACTTTTCTTGTTAAAAATAGTGATCAATTCAAATCCAATCAGTCATTTTTCACTTATAATGATTATTCAGCACTTGATGATGAAGATGATGTGTTTAATTCCTACCCCTTGCAGGATGGCCTGAATTACAGGCAGATTGCTAATATTATCATAAATATGAAAAGTACACATTACAGATGACAATGAATGATTACTATAGCTGTGTTAAGTGTTCTATGAATCGAACAGTTACGAAGTTTTTC
>JANVCJ010094593.1:0-10127 GCA_026413505.1 Epizoanthus ramosus
TGAACAGTGATGAAATCTGTTTTGTGGACCATACAATTCTGAATTTGAAGTTGCCTTGGGTGTAGAAGTTGAGTTTGACACTTCTTGTGTCTAGCGAACTTTGAGTTCGCTTTTGACGGTGGTAGACGTATGTGCCCAAGAGTTCCAGTGTGGTCTGCCAGGGCTGTTTAGTCGAGAGTGGCCGCACCAATTGTACCACCAGCCGCTGTCGGTCGCACACGACCCACCATATTGGTCGTTGTCCTGGTCTGGAGTTGAGAATTTCATGTTGTTCTGGTTCCATGAAGAGGTTGAGTAGCCATATATAGAGTTGCCAATGTTCCCCGAATAAGAGCCCATGCTCCAGCGATATTTATCAGCACTGCTTGCCACTTGAAAATTTGAGAATACTGCGTTTCCAGTTTGGGATCCACTTGCTGCCAAGTCGATTCGAAATGTTCTTGGCCCTGCTGTCAGGCGATGGATGTTATCGTTGCCAAGCCAGAACTCGCCAGTGACGTCACCGAACCCTTTCTGATACTCCACCCAGCCCCTGTTGAAGCTGAGATTGAAGGGGTGCAGTCGACGTTGGAACACCGTCCATCCTCCCGTGTCCGTAGATTGGTCGCAATAGACGGTTATGATTCCCTGACCGTCTGGATCGACATTATACACCCCGTCTGGGGCACCCAATTGCTTCAGGTCTTTGCAATCTTTTACTACATATAATGAAAAGATAAATTTCACGTGAGTCCACTTAGTAAGATATCATTTAGATGCAGGATATACATATCTTATTAAACAGAATAGTACATGTGTATAGAATGGCTCGATATTTGCACGAGTCCTGCAGGATGAGTCAAAATACAAATGATGAGTAAAAGTGTTTAGTCAGTGATTGGAAGGACTCTGAATTGTTCATCAAATACTTCCAAATTTCCGGAAATGTTGGAAAGTATTTCAAAAGATTCGGCAATGTTCAGAACTGAATGTGTTTCAAACTTGGATAATCTTCTGACATTTTCAAAAACGCTCGGACATGTTTGGGAAATTTTCGAAACTTTATGGGATTCTACAAGTTGTCTAGTTCTTATAAACCACTCACATCCATGTAATAGATGCATTTCTTTATAGATATAATTCCACAAATATAATCCATATCTGTTTTGCGCTTTTGCTATGTCTAGAATGATCTGATACTGAAGTGAGTGAAGTGGTGTGATGTGTGATGTGACGTGGCGTGACGTGACGTGGTGTGGTGTGGTGCGATGCGATGCGATGTGATGTGATGTGATGTGCTGTGCTGTGCTGTGCTGTGCTGTGCTGTGCTGTGCTGTGCTGTGCTGTGCTGTGCTGTGCTGTGCTGTGCTGCGGTGCGGTGCGGTGTGATACGATGTGATGTGACCCAGCACACTTATGCTGTTCAATCATGGAACAGTTTAGTAGTTTAGACCACATCCCATCAGTACAGAGAGTTATTGCCATATTTGGTAGTCCGGGTAATTGATTTTTGGCACTGTTATTTACTTATTACCAAAAACGTTCTCACCGCCACTATGTACGTTGCACTTCTTTCCAATGTAATCTTTTCTGCACTGGCAAATGATTCCGTTTTCGTCGCTGTTTGTTTCCCTGTCACAGTCCAGACGACGGCTGCATTTCTCAATGTACTAAATAGTTTACAACACAAAATAAAACAAAGTATGAAGGTCAAGACAACTAAAGCCAAAACGCCAATTCTACTGCTAATATCAAGGGAGGCAAGGTACAAACAATTCTTGGTACCAAGTGGTATGTCGTCCTTTCGTTTTGGTCAAAAAATCCAACAACTTTGATCAAGGACAAAATGTGACTGTTGAAAAACCCAGCTATGGACAAACATAAGCAAGAAAGTGCTTAACCGATACTTCAGATCAGTGTGTTGCTGTTTTTATTGCAATTTTCGCGGCCAAAGCCAACATTTGTGGACACAGCTAGACAAGGTGTTTGTTCACAAATCCCCGTAGAACTAGGGGGACCTAGCTGTCCTTGCTAATACACAGGGGACCCATACAACTAGGGGGACCTAGCTCCCTTGCTAATACACAGGGGACCCATAGAACTAGGGGGACCTAGCTCCCTTGCTAATACACAGGAGACCCATAGAACTAGGGGGGACCTAGCTGCCCTTGCTAATACACAGGGGACCCATAGAACTAGGGGGACCTAGCTGCCCTCGCTAATACACAGGGGACCCAGATTTCATGTGAATGTTGTTGAATGAGTGAGGTTTTGTAAGGGAATGTTCCACTAATAACTGTGCACTGTGTGATTCAGTATTGTTTTACGGTGGGAACAAATCATGAACTCTACTGCGGCATTTTGTAATAACGACGGGTTTTGTATTATAAATCTAAGCATATCGTAGTAACTCATCTCGATGCAAATTGTGATAAACTTTGACACAATTTTGCAATAACTGGCGTGCCAGTTATCTCGGGATCGTAAACGGACAGCTTAGAACTGACTAGAATGGTTATAACAAGATGGGCCAATGGTTATTACCATTGGAATTATCACCGGAAGTGTTTGTTACCGGAGGGGAAATTACCAGAGCGGTTATAATATACTAAAATGGTTATTTACCTGTCTCCGGTTGTTCAAAACTGGATATGTGCTATCCAGAGGATAAAGCACGCTTTATCCAGCGTATAATCAGTATAATTTCAAGGTTCTTTGATCTGGAATAAAATTCCTGATAATCTTAAACGTCTTAGCAGAAACTCGTTTTTAAAAAAAGATATTAAAAACAATTATATAATGAATTACTAATAGAACCTCCAACATCGTGCCCAACTTTATACCCATTGATTACTTATTTTTTCTTTATTTTCTCTCTACTGTTTTTTTCTTAACATTCGTTTGCCACTGACTTATTTACGCACATTGCTTGCACCAATTTTTTACTTTCTTTTTGTTGCTTACCCCGCCTACAAATTTATAATTGTATTATATTAAGGATGCATGACTTGTTAACCGTCACTGGTTTTTCCATGTACCCTGTACTCAGCTTAACTGGTAATATATAGACATTACAAATGTAAAACAATGTATAGAGCATTGAGTACATAAAGGTGTTGTTGTTGTTATTATTGTTGTTGTTGTTGTTGTTGTTGTTGTTATAATTAAGCAATATAAAACGGCTGCGAGTGTCTATAAACTGTGATTTAAACACGCCGGAAGTTGTAGAGCACGAGAGATGTTTAAGAGGAACACGAGGCGAAGCCGAGCGTTTCTCTTGCTTCTCGAGTGCTCTACAACTTTCGAAGGAGGGATTCTAATTAGTTCTTTCAAATTTCCTGCGCAGCAAGTTAGAGGAATTATAATTAGAAATAGTGGGAACTGGGTACACAACTGTTTTTAATCAAGTTCGGTAGATACCTGTTTGGTTGTGTCTGGCCCGTAATACGTGAAGCCAGCTCTTGCATTATAATTAGCGGGCTTGGACCAGCTGGTTTTGTCATTCAGTTCACATGTGTGACTCCCGCTGCTATATGCGTGCGCATAGTTGAATGACAGACACTGCTGGTTTGCAAGACATTCCCACAGGCAGGAAATTGGAGTTTGGACAGCATGGATGGCAATCACGTGACCCACTAGAGATTGATCTAAAACAAATGAAAGAATGGATATAAATTGTTAATACGAACCGCGTTCCCAGGTTAACCTTGTAGTGGTGGAGTATCATCACATTCTCAGTTAATTCGTATTTTTTAAAATACTTCTAAAATATTTAAAAATATTCTCAGTTGCTTCCGAGTTAATTGCTGATAATATTCTTGGCTTTGTTAGTCCTTTCATACTTAGTTACCAGTTGTGCACCGCTTTTGAGTGCGTTCGATACTGTGCAATATCTCACGAATAACTTGTTGTCCGTCAGTATATGGGCAGTATATATACAAGCCTTTAGGCGACTGTGCATATTCTAAAGAAACATAAATCACAGTTTGACCCTCTGTAGCCTGAAAATCAGACGTTTTGCTCGGCCCCGATAGATGTTTCTCCCCGAGAGAACGACGTTTGAATAAGTTTGCCGTTAATCCCGTCCAGTGACGTCACTACGCCAGATATATCTTCGTAGTGGAGTTGTTTGGTCGATTTGGTCGGTTGCTTTATTTCATTGAGAAAATACTGAAAACAAGTGAGGCTTTGCGAATTATTCACGAGTGATAAATAGGAACAATTGAATATTAATTATTAGAAAATAGACACGAAATATCGCGCGTTCGGATTGGCTGAGGACCGTTTTCTAAATCTGGATAGAAATCATGAATTACGTCACGAAACAAAGTGAAGATTTTCGTGGAGATGTAAAGGTCGGAAATGATTGAAAGCAGTCGATTAAATAGCAAATCTTTTTGAAAAGTATTTTCTAAAAGCAATAAAACAGCATCGCTTGTGTTTCTATCCAGTTTTAGAAACATGCTATGACGCGGCAGAATACTCGTAAAGCAGAGAGAAAACTCGGCTTTCGCCTCGATTTCTCTCAACACTTTCTCGTGTTCTGCCACGTCATAGCATGTTTCTAAAACTGGATAGAAACACGCGCGAAAATTCCTGTTTTGATGTATGTGGCCGACAAGATGAGTTGTATGACAATTACCCTATTAACAATCGAGTCTTTTCTATCACTCATCTCACGAGCGGGACTATGTTGTTAAGCTCAATATTCTGCATACAAGCTCTTTTGGTGGTAAAGGACATTTTGGAATATGCGTTAGATATATAAGAGCCTGTACTTTGGGAGAGGTAATATGTTGATCTGCAGAAAAACTAACATTTTCGTAAATATCTTCCAGTTGCTTTATAAGAATCGGACAAAATTTTGTCAAAGTCAACTGAAATGTTTGTTCAGCAGTATCACTCGGCAAGGAAACGCTTATACGTTTGTCGTACCATTGTCAGTTAAAGAAAATAATAATTTTATAAAACAGCAGGCCAATTTGGGTTTTAACGCTATCACTCATACGATTACAGACCGAATTGGACTTCACTCAGTCCTATTACCATTGCATCTGCCATGTATTGCCACAAACATTTGTCAGCTCTGTGTATAACTTTACTGGTTTACTTCGCAAAGTGGTACATTTTTTATTCAGAGTTTAATTTTTATATAGATTGAATTGTCAACATAAATTCCTTTTAATAAATTATGAATTGAATCAATCTCATTTGCATTTCGATATCTACACCAACAGCGCGTTTGATTGACCGTATTCCTGAAGAAGAATACACCGTATAAAAACTTTGATTTGATAAACTGATCGGTATTGACTAATATAGACTGATTCTCCATAAGAACTTTTTCGTACAATTTGCACATCTTCAGGGATTAGTTTCAGCTCACCCTAATTCATAATTCGGTATAATGATCTATTTTATTGCTTTTAAGAGGTTGTTGGAAACATTTTGAAATGGTCAATGATTGTACGTGATACCAGTTATGTAACTTCAACATTTTTATTATGTGTTTGCATGACTTTCTGTTGGTTTTAAAAAATTTAGCACATTGCATGTTTAAGAAATGTTCCAATGTATTCTAAAACATTTAAAAATGGCATATATCAGTGTCAAGTTCAGTTGCACTTCAAATGTGACAAAAGGCAAATCATCAGTGTTATAATGGTGAACATAAGCAAGTATTCCAAATAAGCCTTAATCAAACCCATATTACGGGCTATTAGACATTTATTATTGTTTTAGGCCAAATAAAATAAATTCCTGCTTTCTCATCAGATGCTTTGAAAAAGTTAATGCGGCATGAGGATTTCCTTTTTCCGTTGATTTATGTTTGTTTTCAGATACCGTACTCTTTTCAAGAGGAAGCAACTCTTGGACGCATTTTCTAACAATTCTGGTACAGGAATACCAGAACCCCCTGATTAACAACTGAAATGGTGGTCGGGTATAGTCCATTTACAGTCGATTAAAATAACGTTTTACCTTACGGTTAAAAAAATAATAATAGTATAAATAAAAATAATAATGACGGTTCTTGCGCATTTCGCAAGCCTCAATGCGCTTTGCCTTACAGTATTAAGAAGTAGTAATAAGAAGTAGACGGGGCACTGCCAATTTCTTGATGCGGGGGCTGATGTGAAAGCGGGTTTTTTTCTTATTTGGTCTTATTGCATCTCATGAAATGAGAAAAACGTTCCGAGCTGGTATCGAGTAAATCAGTTTCAAAATAGAACACTAGCTCTAACAGTCTTGTCGACAAGAGACTCTAACAAACCTTCGAGTATAGTTTATCCGAGTAACCCAATTTTTCGATTTCAAAGCCGGGTAAATTACGTATTGCTGGGAAATAGGACTTGAGCAATATTGCCTTATCAAAGGAATCAGTAAACTTTCTGTAGTTTTTAACGATAACATTCAAGTTGGAAATAGATTTCTTGAAATAAAACGAAAAGAAACTGCTGATAGATTAGTTTACCTTTCTGTGGGTTTTCAAAGTTGCCCGAAATCACACAGCCACACACATCAGTCACTAGCGTTGAAGCAGCGAAGCTAAAGGTGATGACAAAGGCCTTGAAAAGTATGTCAGCGGCCTTCATCTTGCAGAAGGTGTTTTTCGAATGATGTGAGAAGGCATTCATTATGTACATGTGAACCGAATCGGGTGACTTATTAGCACTACATTAAACACTTTAAATCATTACTGCACTTCAGCTCAAAGTCACCCGGTCCTGGCTTTTCGTTGGCGTCAAACCAATTCAATAATTCATTAATTAATTATACAAACTGCACTGCCGGTTGCATCCATAGCAACAATGACACAAGTAAATTACCTTGCATGGCCCTGGAACGGAGACTGTTTCTTGCAGAAAAAAAATCGAAACGGAGATTGATGATAGAATAAACAACAAGACTGAAGCAACAATGAGCTGCAACTTGAACCATTTATTACTTTCCGTTATTTATACATATTCCTACGAAGATATTAAACACGGCCTAACTACTGTCACAGTTCCTGTAAGCACCCTAGTGAGAGATACAGCTTAATTTTCACCTGCTCACCGCGGATCCGATTGTATAATATAAAGGAGATTTTCTGTACGGAAAATAGTCGTAAACACGCACCGGGACACGCACGTGCGGTTGGAGCACTATTTGCTGACAAGTATGTGTTATCACTTCGCCTTTACTTTGCCCCCTAGTCTCTGGGACGATATGTCTTATACCAAGTAGTTAGCCTGAGCCAACGCCTACCGGCCGGGTTACACAGCGAGAGTTGTGTGGACAAGTAGAACATGGAAGAACGTTGAGTTAGGTTCTATAGAGACAAGAAAGCAAACGAAACAGTCTCCAAAGACTGTGTCTCTACCCATATAACATATTGCCTTCATGGATTCTCACTAGGTTGGCCCCCAAACTCCATAGGGAGAGATACATAAACACACTGGTGTTTGCTGCACTTAGGGGCTGTTCATTATTTATTGTACAGGGGGAAGGGGGGGGGGAGGAGGAGGAAAAATCTAATTCAGTTGTTTTCAAGGCCGCCCCCTGTCCAGCTTTTCAAGAAAAAAACAATTTGCGGCATCCCCTTCCAAACATTTATAGCTCCACTTCATTCACCCCACAAAAAATAAAAGCCCCTCCCCCTTTCCATTTCTCCTCCCACCCCACCTGTACTTTTTTAAAATAATGAACACCGTCCCTTATGTCTCTGAGCATTTTCCGAAATTGACATTTCCCATACAAAGTCTCATATATATAGTCCATATGGCGGGCACCACGCAGTGAACCGATGAAACTGAAGCCAGTCACTGTATCACTGATTAGAGCTCTCACAGCACACACTGGTATAATGACATTCTATCAACGATAATATGTACTGAATATGATGCAGGCTTTCCCTCTTTCTTCCCATTCTACAGCAAGGAAATGAAGTGAAGAGAGAATGCATAGTTGTATCTTCAGCAATACATGCAGACTTGAATGAACTGAAATAAAAAGAATAACAACATTTAGAACTCTATACGCCTGAATGATTCTCATACAAAAACTATATAAATCTGCCGCCCAGAAAATAAGTCTGGGACAAAAGTTTTAAACACAAAAGTACTCTTGAACATAAGCCAGCCACAAAACAAGCCCATACCAATGACATATATTTGTATACTAAGATACATAAAATAATAATAATAATAATAATTTGCAAGACGAAAATCACCTCTATTAAATCACAAGCAATCCATAAATGACTGCAACAATGACGAATGTAAATGCATGTATACATGACTGAACAAGAATCCGCAGAATGTTTCAAATCAGCACAGGAAGAGCACTTCAAGTGAACCCTGATATTTTAGTTGTTAATTATTTTTAATCTGTAGTTGCACTACTCCTGATTCTATTAGTAGCATGCAATTCTTAACATATTTATTACACCTGCACCTGCACATCGGCAGTGATGGGCTTCACCTTTTGTGGATTATACGATTAGACTTATAGACCATCCCAGTTCTAACCCAGCTCTGAGCCATGTTTGCACATGGCCAATGCAACTGGAGTGCCTCCTGACAATTGGAGATTCTAATTTGTTATGATTTTCCTCTTGCTTTCAAATTTCAAATGCACCGTGATCTTGAAATGTGACAATTCACAGTTGCAGTACCAGAACCCACAGTTAGCGAATACAGTGACAATTTCACCACTGATCAACTTACATCATCGTACTGAAACTGAGCCACACCCTGCTGGGCAGCATCACGTCTTCTGAACTGATCTGAAGTGGAAACAGGTTTTCTTTTAGTATGGTTGATAGCAAACATCATAAATAAGGATACTGCTCAAACCCACTGCACTTGCAAGGAACCCACAATACAAGCCGAGGCTATGGTTTCTTTCAACATCCCTCCTTCCTCACTGACCAGAACAATTTCTAATACTCCTTATCTCACACACTGACCTATGGTGTACAGCATGTATGTCGTTTATTAGAGTTGACTGATCAGAGAGTGATTTGAAATATTAATAATAACAATAACAATAATTATAAATTATAATAATAACAATAACAACAACAACAACATAAGATTTTCAACAGACAGACACTCAAAGCATATTTTCAAATTATACAATTTAACAAATGTATGACTTTATGGTACTTGAGTGTACAGTTACATATGTACATGTATATGGTCTTAAGGCCTTTGTGAGCACTATGAAAGCATGCAAGCAATCTGCTTCATTTTGCGAGCACAAGAGTCAAGAATGAATTTTACATGAATAATGCAAGCATGAGTAGTCAAGCACCTTCGTAAATTCTGTGAGTATTTTGATACCCCTGTGCTTAGAAACTAGCTCACAAACTATATGAACTGGCTTTGGGAACTGTTTGCTGGGCTTCCCCTTACAAGCTACTACATATGTAGCTTCAAACTAAATAGTGTCCTGTGCATATCCCTGGAGGATTAAGACTGATGTGTACTGCAAGTACATAGAATAGATACCTGTCAAGGCACGAAGACGGACACAACAGGCCACAAAATCGTCAAATGAAATTCGACAATTCACTGAATAACGCTTCACTATTGAACCAAGAGCATTGGGTGACAGCCTGTAGCCTGTGAACAGTAAAACCCAAATGTCAAACGATAAGTGCATAACCAGTGAGCACTGTAAAATAACAGTTGTATGCCTTTCTGGTTATAGACTCAATCCTAATGTCCTAACATATTTCTACTGGTTTTTCTTCCCACAACTGTGGCAATCAACTTCCAGTTTCAGTTGCATTTGTTTTTATTGTTGTAATAAACTGACATTGTTGTCTTACTTATTTTGATTTATTTCCAATTTGCCAGCAACTGGTGTAATCATAACAATAGGACGTGAAATCTCCTACACAAGTTATCATAATGATAAGCTTAAAGATCAGTAAATGGAAAATGTATCCTTAAGTTTATAATTTCTGCATGTAGAGTATGAAGACTTGTTATTCTTGTTTGCTCATTTCAAAAGTTTTTCCTGTTATAAATCTTTACAATAATTTATAGCACACCTCAAAGCCGGCATTAACAAACTTGTTTAAGGTCATTCCTCCGAAATAGAAGCCAACATAGATTTTTTCTTAAACTTTGCCCATTTGTTAACCTTAATAAGGG
>JANVCJ010094604.1:0-10126 GCA_026413505.1 Epizoanthus ramosus
CCGAGAAATATAAATCGGTCTGTTCTGCCTGTACAGGGGGGTACCCCTGAATAATCCAAAAGTTATGGTGCCCCCCCCCCCCGGCCCTCTGCCACACTCCCTAAGAAAATCTCACTCTTTGGGAAATCTCAATTTGACAGCTCAGACATTGTATTGAGTTCGTTGAAGTTGATTGTTCAAACAAACTAAATTTTGCGCAAGTCAACTCTCAGATCAGTGAAGAAAACTCTAAAAATATGTCAGTTTTATACTTCCAATTCAAACTCAATAAGGAAAAGATACTGTTTGTGGATTTTTGGAACTGAAAGATAAAAGCAGTTGAAAAGAAAGTTGTTCGTCTGTCTATGAATTGTGTTAGTCTTGAACGACTTGAACGCCTTTCAGTTACAGCTATTATTTAGCAACGAAAGTGTAGAAACGGCGGATATAGGTTTGTAACTCTCTACGACATCGTAAAGTTCATTTCATTGACCACAGCACAGATTTAAAAAAAGTGTTATATTCAACTTTGCAAAACAGCTTTAAGCTCGCTGCTGCCTTTAAACTAGGAGAAACTCAATATAATGGGAAAAAAGAGACAAAAAGCTACATTTAAATCCATGTACAACTTCACGTTCGTCGCTTTCCTGCAGAGTTTTCTTTGTTTAGACCCCTATTGATTGCGGCCAACACGTTTTCGTTCCAAAAAAAAAACACATCATCCCCGACACGTTTTAGCAATATCGTACACGCAAAATCTATGAAAGACGCTGATCGTTTCACAAAAACGGAGACTTCTGAAAACGCTCCCAAAAGCAGAAACTTGAAATCGTACCAAATTGAAAATAGATTTCATGGCTCGCTCCACACGAGAAAGCGGTGGCTTTTGCGAATGCCTCAGTTTGTTAGGGTAGTAAGATGGGGCCAGTTTATATTGCCCATGAGAAATCTCAAAGTTATGAATATGTGAATGGCAACAAAGTAAAGACCTATATATACAGACGTGGGGCGTAGAGAGAAATCATATCAACTTATTTTTCATTCGGTTTTATTTCAAGTTTATGAGAAAACTGCATAGAGTTCTGATTATCTCTTAAATCAGATTGGTCGAACGACAATCATTGTTGTGATGAGATACGTCAAAACAATTACATATTCTAAACACATAATTAGCAATTCGCTTTCAAATGTACACCTGTAGCGGCGATAGCATAAATTATACACAAATAAGAGCGTACAGTCTTTCTGCAAGACAGTTACAATTTAGTCTGATAGTATACTGCAAAAGTAGCGAACATCTTATCATGTTGATCAAAAATAATATTCTATACCGAAATACATGTAATGTAATATTTGCTGGAAATTCGGAATGCAAAATTTACGTTTTCAGATGACAAAATAAGCTCAGTTCCCTACCGTTTGTATTGTTGCGATTATTACTGTCCTTGGAAATTTTAGATTTCAACTATATCGTCGTTTCTTCCCTATGTAGCACCATACAAGATCAGGAAAAGGCAATTTCAAGTGCTACATTTATATAATGAAATCTAGATATCTGCCTTTCTTGAATTATCAGTGATTCTGGGAGGATAAAGACGGTGTAATAGCACTTTTAGAGTTGCGTGTTTAACAGAAAAGTCATTTGAATATTACAATCATTTTAAATAGATAAAAATTGCTTACCTTGTCAGAGAAGATAGACTCTCTCGCTGAGATTCCAATGACAGGAATTTGATAGAATCCACAAGTATACGAAATAGCGATCGGCGGAGATTCGGTGTCGTCTGGGTGACTTACAATCACAGCGAATACTTTATGAGTCACTAACTTCTCGCAGACATCAAGCGCCGAACGAATCGGGTTTTTGCTCAGTACATACGACGAAAAATTCAAGTGAATTGATTTTCCGAATGTGCTTGTATTTAAATTTATTTCCTGTGCGACTTCTTGTAAAGTGGTCTCCATGTTTTTTGAAGATAACATAGCACCCACGCTTAGCGAATCTAGCGACATTTGGAAGCTTGGCGAACATCTTAATATCACCAAGACCAAGAGAACTCGCCATTGAACGAAAATATCCATCCTCGTAGCCATATTGATATCTATTGAAATATGTATCCACGATTGGCGAATTATAAAGTCAGTATGTCCCAGATTACGTTGAAGATTGTCCTCACAAACCGGTTGTATGCGTTGAATATTGAAGTCCGATTGCTTGCGTCCTCATTAAGTACAATCTGACAACCAAAGTCGATCCAATACAAGACAGCTATTCCTCGGTGCGTTTCAACTCAAACATCTTCTAAGATATCTTTTTTATGATTCTTCAGTTCAGCCAATTCACATTTTTCTAAATCTCTCAAATAAGGAAAACGTAATTACTCATTTTTAGGCAGAGAAACAATGTGAAAAGCATTCAAAACGTCTTTCTCAACAGCAGAGTTGTTTGTCCGGTCTTGAATAATTTTGCATTTCATTTTGATTTTATTCGAAATTACGTCTATCAAATGAATTATTAACACTGCAGCAGCACAACAAAGTACGCGCCGAGAAGAAACAATTTTACTTGAGTTTTGAGTATATCACGTTATGAAATTAAAGGTAAGTCCGCTAAAAAAACGCAGAGGGTTTTTAAATAATAACTAACTCTTATCGCAATTTCATATAATTAAGAAAATCTGCTCTGTTTGAATGTCATATTTGAAATCCCAACTGTTCAATTTCGTTATAAAGTTACAAACACTGATTCGCTGGGAATCGTCCTGTGTTGACAAAACATCGTAAATAATCTAATGCCGGAGCTTAAAGGTTTTCAATTGCGGTCTGCCTTTTGCCTTCTACTGTGATTTTTAGAACATGAGATTCTTCGCGCCGCAATTATTTCGCCTTCAATAAGATCCCGGAAAAATTGCATGAATATGCAACCTGTACTTTAAGAACTTAAGTCTTAGATAATACAAATGAAGATATAGATAAGACAGAAAACTAACGGCCAATCGTTGTGAAAAGAATCTGAGTAGTTCTTGTGTTTTAAAAGATATTAAAATAAATTAAGTCTGATGAAAATGAACAGTTTTTCAAGAACTAAGGAATTGTTTGAAGTTCCAACAACATGTGTTTTTTTTAAATTTTTCGACCGGTAGCTGTGACAATTCATCCTGTCTTAACCGTATTTTAACCTAGAAGTCACGAATTCTTGTATTTTTTAAAATATTTTACGAAACCCAAAATGCGTTGCCATACGAATCGTCAAGTTTTCAATTATTGCCATCGAAGTAATTTTGTGTATTTGTTCACATGTTTAGAAGTTAAAAATATATCTTATTGTTAGTTTGTAACGCAAAAGATTAGGACAGCTTTCATTTAATGATTATTTGTATTTGGTAAATTAAAAAACCAGGGAGGGAATTATTAAATTCACCGCCAGAGGCTTTATTTTGAAAAACTTGCCTGCCTTAATTATTATGAATTGGAGACGTATATTTTTTAAGGGGGCTCATACTTCTTTTCCTTTTTCAATTTAACAAATAGTTTTCTCGTGTATATCTCTGCAGTTTTCTAACGGTTGAAAGTAGGAGTTAGCATGCTAACATTTGCATTCATATGGTAATTGTGGTTTCCATGGCAACACTACAGAATGTACCCTCCCTTTAACATTCCAGTATATTTCACACACGAATGAGCGCAGCGACAGACACTTGTTTTGTTTTGTTATTATTGTAATGGAGGGAGACTTTTGAGAAATTAAAAAATTTAAATTTTGATTTTTACTGGGATTCGTTGAAAAGTTGTCAGTCTACAGTCACTGTTACGCCACAAAATGTAATAACTGACACAAAATGTAATTGTAACGCAAAATGTAATAACGTATGACGCAAAATGTAATAATTTTTTTTATTATATGACAACTCTGATTTCTAGGGCTAATAACCAACTCACGCGCTCTGATTGGCTGAAACTTAGGTCCGTAACTTGCCGTACAGACTTTTCGTCTGTATAGCGAACTGAGTCATATAATAAAAATCTTAATAACCTCGTTTGCTCGGTCTGTCCGGGAGAATATTTTGCCCTCGGTCTTTCGTACAAACCTCGCTCCGCTCGGTCTGTACACTGAAAGGCCTCGGGCAAAATATTCTCCCGGACAGACCTCGCACTCGGTTATTAAGATGTTTTTATTAGCGAAGTATTTGTTTGTATACATTTTCAGGACTGCTTGCGTCTTGTACCCGATTTGTCCCTATTTCCAAAACCGTCACATCGCATAGACTAACAATATTACAAGTAATAAATTACAGACTGACTACTCTTCTTGGCTTTATAACTGCAGTTGCTTTTATTAATCGTTAAACAGCTCGTTATCGTGGACTTTACAATTATTCGCTTTACTTATTTACTTTCAAATGAATCACGCCTGTGCTCATCCATATTGATTGGACATATTTTGAACCAACTGGCGTGATCTGTTGTTCTTCCTTGTCAATTATGGTTTCACACACGATGTCGCCTAGGAGAAAATATACGATCTCGATCAAATAACATGAATCAAATATTTGATTCAAATAATAATTATAATTTGAAGCAAATATATAACCTACGTTCAAGTTTTGTGCATTAAGAAATTAGTGTGGCCCCTTTTCTTTTTTTAATGTACTAGATATGTGAAGTAAATCAAATTGCGTTGCAAAAATTAACCATAATACTACATCAACTAATTGATGACTTGATAATAACTGTCACAAACTGCTAGCAGTTTACAGAATGGTATTCAAATCTATCACGCTGAGTTTTGCTCAAAATGGGGACTTACATTAATGTTAGCATAAAGAAAACTAAAGTTACGATATTTTAGAAGATAGCTAGAATTAAGAGCAAAAATAATATTTCTATAACAACCACTCCCTAGATGTAGCAACAGAACATACACTCCATATTTTTGGATGAAAATAACTGCTTCTGGCATCTTCCAAAACGGAGAGGAAGTTCCTCGTCAGAAGATGAAAGAGCACTGGCAGCTGTAAGAAAACAATATGATTGACCGAAACTTCCAGCTAATATTGCAAATAAGATATTTGAATCACACTTGCTACCCATTTTAACATGCAGCTCTGAAATATGTGGGATTGCACATCAGTTGAAAAGGGACATTTGTATTTTTGTACTGAAATCCTATTCAGGAATAAATAGAAAAGCTTCATATATAACCTGTCGTGCTAAAATGGGAAGTTTTTAAAAGGTTAATCATGTTTATAATATAGACATTCACATGTCCAAATACTGGATTCCATTGTTCATTACATGTTTATCTAAATTGCTGACTTCAAAACGAACAAACCTCATATTCGTGAACACGTCAGCGTCGACGTCCAATGGCATGGCGGCAACATTTGTATCCTGAAGGACAATTTAGCTGGCCGTAGTCTATCCACCACCTACCACTCCGACAGCTGGGGGAGAAGCAAACACCCCCGAACGCAATCAACACATGACCGCACGCAATGGGTGCTAAAATTATCACAAATATAAATTATTACATGTTAAGAACTGTACAATATTACTATTTTAATGACATTTGTGATCTATAAATTGAAATAATTAATTAATATTTTTGCTATAGTTCTTAGCTTATCCATTACTGAACTTTGTAAAAAGTTTATAGCTATAGACTATAGTCCAATTTGTAAGCGGATCCAGTCCCCCGGGTTTTATTACTCATGCGCAGCGAAGCGTGGCGCATGAGGTTTAAATTCGGCTCTTTTATTTTTTTCCTGATTCGGCCAGGTAATGTTGTATTAGTCATAGTCATTTCCGGTCACGTGATCTGAGTAAAACCACTTTTGTACTGGGCATGTGGAGGACAGTCACGCATTGAGGATTTGTGAGTTCATTAAAACCTTTATCACATTTATGGACGCCTCCGGTCGTCACTGATCTTACAACAACTTTTTGTTTCTTTTCAGTTATGTCATTTAGAGATTTCTAACGTTACACCATTTCGTTACATATTAAGATTACAGTATTTATAGCGAGTTCATTGAACATGATTGCAGTTAGAGTTTTGTTAAAAAATGCAGTTTCAAGTACAATACATGTAAGTTTTATTGGCTCCTGGGGGGTACTCCTCAAAAATTTTGGCGGGGGTGTGCAGCCGACTTTGTTAAACCCTTACCAGTTTGGGTTTGCAGTCGGAAATAGTTAGGCTGGGTGTAGTAGGATATGACTTGGCCACAAATATGCTGTAAAATACAGAAAAACACCACCCAGCATAACAGCACGTATCTTATGCTATAAGAACTATGAAAAATAAACAGCGGCCACATTAGCAACTACCCGGCGTAAGCAAGCGAATTAGCTTACACGCAAATTAAGCAAGCACTAGTGAAACATTTTTCACTCTCTCAGTATGGCGGACAAAGTAGCACTAGCAGATGTACATACCGAAAGCGAGGACACAAAACAGTCCCGTACACGAAAATGCCCAGGGTGTCAGTACCCTCACGAGCAGCACAAGTTTGGTCAGCCAGGACCAAAATGCGATCACGCAAAGTTCTCAGGCGAAGCCGGCCACGAGGTTGCTGAAGTAGATAGCCAAACACATGCCGCCACGGACGAGGTGGAAGAAGGCCTGATAAAACATCTCGAGGAACTCCAGGCAACAGAAGAGACTTTGCTAAAGGAAGAGCGAGTAGAGAGTCTACAGATGGCCATACTTGAATCCCAGCAAAGGATCGCAAAGTTAAAACAGAGTCCCCAACAAAAGCAAAGCTACTCGACCAACCTGACCGGAAGTGCTGAGGACGCGAGATCGAGGTTGCCAACGACAGCAACAGCCATGGAAACACCGCTGGACAAACTACTGGCGGCAGCCCCAGCCCAAGGCCAAAACGTGTTGTTGTCAACACAAGCGCAAGGATGGAACATGGCGAATGTTATGAATCCTGATGGACCGTTAACAGCACCAAGAGCAGAACAGGAGTCCCAGATGTTTCTCAGGCCAGCCCAACTTGCGAAGGGTGAGAAAGTATTGCGAATAATAGACTTTATAGAGAAAATTGTACCATCTCAGGACGAACGAACAATCTCGGAAACTGGCACAACGAAGCTAGTTGTGTCGTATGGGCCCAAAAAGCCCAAACTAGAATCTGTTACGATAGCTCAGTGGGTCATTGGGAACACACGTATATTTAATGCACTTCTCCTTTCAGGTAAGTTGCCATCTCCTCAAGATGTGCAACATTACTTAGCGTACACGGTGAAAATTATGGAACTTAGCAGTAGATTTAACTGGGTATCTGTCCTGAAGTATGACGACGAGTTTCGTCATATTCAGGCGGTGTACAACTATCCCTGGAGTTTTGACTCCCATCATTTGCACACAGTCATGCTAGAACCAACTAGCAACAAAACCCCAAATCAAAAGCAAACAACCACTACAGCCATGGCAAACTACACAGTAGACAACAAGATCATATGTAAGAATTTTAACCGTATGAAAGGCTGCTCATTCTACGAGTGTCACTATGCACATGTATGTAATCGTAAGGTAAATGGGAAAGCATGCGGTGCAGAGCACCCCTCACACAATCACTTCACGGGCAAAGGGACCCCCCCGGGCACGGGTGGTCAGTCGGGTCAAAATTGACAGCCCATTGCCTCACCCCTAAATGCTAAACTTTGGCTGGCAGAATTACAACAAGATGAAGACAAAGATTTTTTGGCAGATGGCATCACACATGGCTTTAAACTGGCACCTACAGATGCCAAATTCACACCTGTAGAAGTAGACAATTACAGATCAGCAACAAATAACACAATTAGAAAAACGGTGGAACAGACTATACGCGACGAAATTACTGAAGGTAACTACACTGTAACAAATGCAAAACCAACCATAATTAGCGCACTAGGAGCAATTCCTAAGGCAGACTCGACAGAGGTGCGCTTAATACATGACTGCTCGAGGCCACATGGCCAAGCACTAAATGACTATATAACAACAGAGTCCTTCAAATTCCAAACACTAGATGATGCGATACAGGCACTACAATCTAACGACTTCATGGCAAAAATAGACTTGCGGCATGCTTATAGGTCAGTTCCTATACATAAACATAATTTTGCAGCGACAGGGTTAAAGTGGCAATTCGCAGGCGACACAGAATTTACTTACCTGTTTGACACGCGCTTGCCTTTCGGGGCAAAAAGCTCGCCGGGAATTTTTCACCGGTTAACACAGTCAGTGCGGCGCATGATGGCACGACGTGGCTTCGAAACCATCATTGTGTATCTCGACGACTTCTTGGTAATAGGTCACACACAAGCAGAGTGTGAACTAGCGTACTCCATGCTACTGGATCTCTTACAAGCCTTAGGCTTCCAAATTAGTTGGCGTAAATTAGTAAAACCTACCCAGAAATTAGTTTTCCTAGGGGTCGAACTAGACACTAGCAAGTGTCAAATGTCACTCCCAGCAAGCAAACTAAGCGAACTTCAGCAGTTAGTCACAACCTTCATGTCAAAACGCAGAGCAAACAAGAAACAACTCCAACGACTCGCAGGTAAACTCAACTGGGCATGCAGAGTAGTGTACGGGGGCCGCACCTTCCTGAGACGGGTAATTGACATGATGAATGACCTAACATCCGCAACAGCTAAGCGAAAGCTCACAGCAGACTTTCACGAAGACATCAAATGGTGGCATTCCTTTTTGAGGCATTTCAATGGGAAGTCGCCCTTTCTCAGCAAACAGCCTACAACAGACGTACACACAGATGCATGTAAGGTAGCAGCGGGGGCTTACTTCCGTGGCGACTGGGTGTACCATAACTTCGAACTGGACTCCCCAGAACTTGCAAACCTGCACATCAATCACAAAGAGGCCCTCGCCCAGGTGCTAGCAGCAACCCGCTGGGCCAAAACGTGGTCCAACCAACATGTCATAATCCATTCAGATAATGATGCTGCGGTACACATGATCAACAAAGGCACAACCCCCCATCCCGATGCAATGCGCGCTTTAAGGGAGTTGTTTTGGCTTTCAGCTATCCATAACTTCAGATTCACTGCAGAGTACATTAGGGGCAAAGTGAACGTTATAGCAGATGCAGTATCGCGCCTACATGAGCCAAAGAAGTGCATCACACTTTACAGACAGCTACTGACACAGTTTCCTGTGCAACACGTAGACAATATACAGCTGACACAACACATGTCTCCTAACAGCCAAAACTTCCTCTTCCACAGATTCACACGACCCTGAACTGGCACAGCAGCTACAAGCGGAGATATATCAGTACAGATCACACACATTTGCAGAGAACACTAAGCTGACATACCGCACACACAGAAATAGTTACCTCAGGTTCTGCCAGCATATGGGGTACCCGCCATTCCCAGCACTAACAGAGCACATTTGCCAATATGCAGCCTACCTAGCACGCACTCTCAAACCTTCCTCTCTTCCTGGCTACCTTAACATCATAGGCATCCTCCACAAAGAATTCAATCTGCCTAACCCACTCAAAAACAATTGGCAACTTCAGTCATTACTTACTGGCATCAGGCGGGTCAAGGGGCAACCACCATCACAGAAGTTGCCGGTGGACCCAGCTATCTTGGAACAAATTCACTCACAACTTAACCTGCGCAATAGTTTCGATGCCTCATTCTGGGCTATAGGCCTTGTCTCCTTTTTTGCCATGCTGCGCAAAAGT
Organism: Epizoanthus ramosus; assembly: GCA_026413505.1. NCBI lineage: Eukaryota > Metazoa > Cnidaria > Anthozoa > Zoantharia > Epizoanthidae > Epizoanthus > Epizoanthus ramosus. The sequence goes on from JANVCJ010094604.1 coordinate 9,690, forward strand.
CACCTGCTGACCAAGTCGGCAGTTTCCTTCTCATCCTCAAAGCAACTAACCAAATCTGACTTTCAGTTATACGAATGGGGTACACTTGTATCCATTAGGTGGAGCAAAACCATTCAGTTCAGGGAAAGGCTTGTGCAGTTGCCCCTACCCCTTATCCCGGGGTCGCCACTATGCCCCACCACGGCCATTAAAAGAGCCTTTTCCTTCACCCCTCACACATCCGCGGATTCGCAAGCCTTCGCGTGGCAAGATCACAGGACTTTACAGATACATAATTTCACATATTCGGTCTTCATAAATAGGCTCCGCACTATCCTAGATAGCCTAGGTCTGCCAGCCAAAGATTTTGCAGGCCACTCCTTTCGTAGGGGTGGGGCATCCTTCGCCTTCCAGGCAGGGGTACCAATCGACCTTATTAAGATTCTAGGGGACTGGCG
>JANVCJ010094615.1:0-18096 GCA_026413505.1 Epizoanthus ramosus
AGAGCCAGAGACAGAGCGAGAGAGAGAGCGACAGAGAGAGACAGACAGAGAGAGAGACAGAGAGACAGAATGAGTGAGAGTGAGTGAGTGAGTGAGTGAGTGAGTAATAGTAATAGTAATATTTATTGTCCCTTACTCTTTTTACAAAGGTATTGGTCACTCACAATAAACAATAGTAAAATAATTTGCAATTCATCTGCTAATCTAATGACAGTAATGTGTAGTTGATATAATACAGATAAACCTATATTCAATCATTTCAAGGGAAATATGATGTCGTTGCATATTAAAAATAACAATACTTCATTTTGTTTGATATGTACTGTGTCTTTATTTGAAGATATTGAAAGTATATAAACCTACTTCGCTACATGTACTGAGTGTATTTGCTTTTAGGAAGTATTCTGCTTTTCCTTCGTTACTTAAACAAGAAAAGGAACTGCCCTTCTTAATTATTGAATTGAAATGTAGTTTTCTAATAGTCTCAAAAGCAGTACATGCAACTACTAAATGTTGTTCGTCTTCTATTGATTTACTATTGCATTGTTGGCATAGTCTTTCCTTAATAGGAATCGGACCTCCATTAGTTTCGTATTGGCCTGTTTAAATTCTGAGATGATGCATGATAGCCTGAGTTTTGAAATGCAAATTTTATGGGGAATCGTTCTAATATGTTCAATGTATGGCTGTAATTTGTATTCTTTTTGCAACTGTTTTTATGTGATTTTCGATCTACTGTTCTCAGATGGGGCCATGGTCTATTTCCACAATGACTGAACGTATTTAGTTTTTATCGTTATCAAAGTGCTGACTTTTTAAGAACTTATCTTGCGAAAAATGGTAATATCTTTTGAAATTAAAATATAGTTTAACGTCAGTTTTGATAGATGGGAAAGCATCTCAGCTAGGGGAGATTAGCAACATTCTCAGTCGCTTCATGCTACAGAAACTAATGTTAAGCATCGGCTCTGATAAGCCATGTTGGCTTCTTCAATCCTAGATTGAAGGGGGACTTAATTTTTTGATAGTTACAGCTGGACTTTGTTATGAAAGTTTTGAAAATTATCAGAATGCAGACGAAATCCCAGTAGAGTCTTTCAATTATAGACTAGTAGCGTCAATCAATAATTTTGCCTACCTGCATGGTGTATTAAACTATATATCATCCATATAGAATACGTTTCGTCAAATATGTACTATTACAATTTTTGCACGTATGCCCAAAATCAGTACATGAGCAAATCTAAACGAGTAGGTTATTAGTCCTGTATTTCCAGTGCAATTAATTCGTAGTTCGAAGTTCGAAGTGGTTTAAACTGATGAAAGTAAAACAAGTCACGAAATAATCTCTCGAGAAAGACAAAGAGGTCTCTTTAACAGCCACTTCACTAGTTCCATTATATCCTATCCCGACTCATCCACTTAACCGAGAGAGTACAGTTGAACTGAAGAGTGGAAAACGAAGATAGTACATCCAAATATACGTATATTTTATAGGTTTAATAGACTTTGTGTGAAGAACATCAATTCAGGGCCGTGATTCAAGAACTAAAATTTGCCGCCATCGAATGTTTGTAAAAGGTTTTCAGAAGATAGGACTTACGTAATCTACCTTAATAGACTCCTGGGAGTGGGCGACATGCAAGTGCAGTAAATACATTGTACTACGTCAATCACAAAAGGTTTTGCTCCGTTCACAATGCATATTTTCCAAATGAATTCTAAAGCTGCAAGCTATAGACTGACAAAACACGCATTAAAAGTTGTCAATCTTCAGTATTCCAAAAGACACGTCTCACGAAGAACGTCAACAGACACTTCAGTAAAGAATGGCACTGTTTCATTTATTCCATTCATACATCAAATCTAAAGTTTAAATCAGTCAAGCCATCTATACTACTAATTGACGTCTTTTCATTGCACAAGTTACTTACTGCCTCATTAAAACAAATGATAGCACACTTGTGGCCATAATATTCTGTAGAAAAAAATGAAATTGAATTTGCTTCAAAATTGCTTCCGTAATAGCTTGAGAATTCCGGTATATTCATTTGCAAGTAAATCTAGATTTAGATTAGAAGTAACTAAAGGAAGGTTGGGTATAAACCGTATTTTAAATACAAAACACAGTAACAAGCAAAAGAGAACTACATTATAGTCGAAATTTTACATTTTCCTCGATTCCGCTCTTAATGAATAGGAGGACAGCTAGAATGTGTAGGTAAAGTAGAAAAACGTAAAAAACCTTCCAGAAATCTAAAAACTGGCTGACACTTAAAATTATGTAAAACAAATAAAGGTACCCTGGCGTTAGTCGAATATTGTGAATTTATCTGGGAATCACAAAAGCGTTTTCCTTTATCGATTACCGAGCTTAAATAAAACTCTATTGACGCAGGAGTTAGCACTGGAAATACTTCTTACCTATTTGCGATTGTAGACAGTCATCTTTGCAGCGATGATAAGCTCTCAGTCAACAATTTCGGAAATGTAGTACCTTTATATATTAATCTCTTCTTGTGTTTAGTTTGACACAATGCATCCAATGCACGTCAGTGCTTATGTATAGCCGGCTACCTGTCTGAGTTACAGTAGTTATAATTGTTAATTGCTTGCGCTCATTTGTCGTTGAAAGGATTTTGAGCAAGTCATTAACATTGTTTACTAACAAGTTCTATCGCGTCTGAAGGTAGGTAATACTTAACGAACAACCGTTGACACATTTGTAATGTATTTACCCTCCTTTCATCAATTCTGTGGACATCAGTGAAGTGATGCCGCCCTATTGTTACTATAATGCAAAATGTAGTTTGGTTTGACAAATTTGGCACCAATTTAAACATCCAAGATGGTGGTCATAAAAATCCAAGATGATGGTCATAAAAATCCAAGATGGCGGAACTGTGACGTCACATGAATAAAATGTCATAACTTTGTTCTTGTTTGACCTCTTAGTTGGAAAGTTGAAATTGAAAGTAGATTTTCACGCTCATGAACAGCACAGAAAATGGTGTTTCAGAGAGACTCGAGGCCAAAACGCTTGGGGTAAAACAGTTGATTTAGACTGGCCATCTGCTTCATTACTCAAAGTGCACTAAGGAATATAACGAGACTACAAATTACATTTGCAATTAGAAAAAGCGTTTGATGAGTTATGTACACATCACTAGCAGCCCTTATATATACATCCGGAAATATTAACATTTGATACATCAGATGTTTGGCTCCAACAAGAAAAACTGCAATTTTCTCATATGCGCATTGGAGAAGTTCATGTGTTATTTCACGACACCACGATAAAAATAAACAGCTTTGAAGGGGAAGGATTGGACAAAACATGGCCTACCCTTATGTATAGATCCAACAAGAAAAACTGCAATTTTCTCATATGCGCATTGGAGAAGTTCATGTGTTATTTCACCACACCACGATAAAAATAAACAGCTTTAAATTTCATCACTGAAGTTTGTAACCAGAGAAATAGAAAAGGTCTACTGCGTAGAATAATGTTGTATGGATGGTGCTTATTCAAAATGTTTTTCCAATGGTATTGTCAAACGAAAACACACTAAGTCGATCGAATGCATGGGACAACTCTTAAATCCATTTCAGTTACATCTCATAATTTATACATTATAGTTTTATTTTTACAAGCATGAGGCCCTTAATCAGCGTGGCTTTTATTTGTATCGCGATAGATAATGAAACGGTTAATGGTAAAACCGAAAACTCCCTTAAAAACTCTCCTGATATGTTTCACTTTTATAACATACTTTTAAGAAACCCAGAAATGTCATAATATTTCGCTAAAAGGTTATTTGTAATTTTAAAAGGCTAAAAGTTATTAGAAGTTGAAGTTAAAATCAAACGTTTTCGACTAATGTCATCTTCCTGAAGGTGACATTAGTCGAAATCGTTTGGTTTTAACTTTGGTTAATAACTTTTAGCTTTTTAAAAGTACAAACCCAGAAATATTATTTACTTTTGAATCGGTTAAGAAATAGAAGATTCATTTTGATATCTCTACTGAAAAGAGTAGTATATATTTGTGTTACTTGGTTCTTATTATTAAGGAGTCAAATTTTTCCATGACGTTTGAATATTATGAAACTATTGTACTACCGAAGAGAATTTTGATAACCATATAAACCAGTTGAAAAAACCTCAGCGTACTACCGTTCCTGTCGCAGCTGGATTTGAAAAAGTATGTTTGTCATAGTTTATGTATTAAAATTGCATGATAAATTAAATATTTCTTTTAAAAATTACATTTTTTGGATTTAGCAGGGCATTTAATCGTTATAAAATTGTATTTCTTTTTTGCGACCGTGCTGTGGTTTTTTGCTGCGACTAGCGCTGTAGCATGCAAACAACAGACTGCGTTCATAGGCGTGACTGACTTGCCAGATTCTTCTGTTTGTTCTTACCTTATTCAGCATACAAGAAATAAAACAGTAACTGCTGCAGGCAGATAGAAAAACGCTTGACTAGAACTAATTGCAATATTTTGTTCATTTCTTCCAGAATCGGGAATTTAAGCACGACACGCATCTATTTTCATATTTACCATTAATTGTTTACCATTTGTCGCCTGAGTCATCTTGTCCTTTTTGTTGCTTGCCTTGCTTCTGGAAACATCAAAGAAACAGACAAATGTATGTCAGGATAGAAATGACATAAAATGTCTAAAGCAGCAGAACTTTATCAATCTATTTTGCCAACTAAAGAATACTCAATGCATTATACACATAGCTATGACAGTTGATTGAAAAACGCAATTGTCTCTGTATGTTGTTGTCAGTTCAACGATATTTGTTTAAAGACTAGAGGAAATTATTATGGATAAATAATTACTAAATGTTTTCCTTCTAAAATAAACCTGTACAGTACTAACCACAATTTGTATTCAATAGATTTTGTAGAAAGTCTTTTGGTTTGCTTCACAGATAATTTGACAGATATTTCAGTTGTATTTTCCACTCAATTTTGGGCCTTCTGAGCCGCCCTTATATTGGCGTTTTGAGCGAAGAGTTGATTACATTGAAAGCAATATCTGTTCCATGCGTCATGCTAACTCATCGTCAGGAATCCTTTTTTACGGTTTTGAGATAATGTTGAAAGTTTTGTTATCATTGATGGAATTATCTCAAAAATTGATTAATAGTCTTAATACGACATTTCAAATATATGGTTCGGTTAATTTTATAAAGAATTTGCACAGCAGGACAAATGAATTTAGTGTTTTTATCGTCTGATCATTATATTGAAATGGTTGCATCCCTGTGGCATGAAAAGTATAGATATTTGTGACTACGAAAAGTCCTATTAAACTCTTTCTTTTGCTTCTAAACTGAAATAATTTGCTTTATCATCAGGTTTGATGGAAAAAAAATACTAGGTTCGTTAGTTTTTCACGATACATTAGATAAATGACCCATCATGATTTATCATTTGTGTTTCATAGAAAACATCTGCTTTACTCATACAATTTCTCTTTTAAAATTTCACTCTCAAATATTGACAAATCTTGAATCTAAGGAAGTAACGAGTTTTGTATTCTAGAATTTCTAATGTTATGAAAAGATTCACGAGCCAAAATTACTGACAAATATATTTCTTCTTTTAACACCAACAGTGTTTCAAAAATGAGAACATATACAATTTGCAGATATTAATCAGATATACAACATATGCAATTAATTTCTCATACCTAGTTATTTTTTTCCTGTAATAAGGATTTGTCCTTATGTTTCTTATATAACTGTAGTTTTGGCAATAAATTATAATGAAATTGTAATTACCTTATGTATATGGGTGTATGTTTTTGTTTCTTCTCTATTTTCTCTCTGTGTTGCCTTTTTCTCTCCCAGCCTCTGATTGTGTCTATCTGTCTGTCTGTCTGTCTATCTACCTACCTATCTGAATCTATATCTGTATCTGTCTCCTCTTTTTTCCAGCGTCTGTCTGTCCATTTGTTTACGTCTATATTAGTGTGTGTCTGACTTTCTCTGCCGCACCCCCCTGCGCTCAGCTCTTTCTAAAATCATTTGGCTTGTACATATTTCAAATTATGTCGACAAATGTAAAATTATCGATGACATCCCATTGACAATGAATTCAAAGCTGTTGAAATATAATTATTTGATCAAGACATGAAATCCAAGAAACGACTATTTTATGTTTACGGGGTCTATATTTTCTCCTTTGAACTGCCGGTAAAATTGGTGCCAGATAATAGTGATGTGATTATATCCAAAGTACATTTCTTCGCCAATATATTTTTAAAATTAAATTAGATAAGCTTAAATTGTATACTCGCGCAGCTGGTCCTCTGCCAATCCATTAAAAAAACGAAAATTCATACTTTAAATAACTTGTGTAAATTTCATCTTTCATGCCAAAATGTCAGCTGAATACTAACTTTCAAATGCTTTTGTTTGTTCCTGCACTCATGTTGTACTTTATTTAAATAGGACAGCCCTTTCAGTTCTGCAGAATCCCTAGTTACAATGAATAAAATGGCACTGCTGTTATATAAAATATATACAACTAGGTATACTCAAAATTAGTTAGCGAAATATATAAAATATACTCCCTAACTAAGTTAATCCCGGACATCATCACATTTCAGCACGATCTGTTAACATTAGCAATTGGTTTATGCGTAATCTTCTCTAAGCGTATCGCAGTGCAATTGCCTACTGCAAAATAAAATTTTGGAAATCTTAGTGATTTAACAAAGCTATATATATTGCAAAAAGACTTTTCCAAACCTCATGTATTTATATTGGCACAAGTGCTGCTGAAATCAATGTCTGTGATGTATTTACATGCTTTCTTATAAGAACTAGATAATTTTTGTCAAGGCTTATCGCACTTACGTTGAAAACGTCAGCCTAACATGTTTGCAGTTTGTTCTTATTTGTGACTTATTCAATCGGCAGGACTGTTGTTACAAGTGGCCAAAAAGGGTCCAATACGTAACTATTTAAATATATATTCCACAACTTTGAGCCCTCTCGTACAACATAAACTACATGTATTTTTTCTGGAAAAACGATGAAATTCGTGACTTAAGTATTGATATATTAGCTTTCGATAGCAGCAACTCTCTCGTACAACATGTACGAGAGAACTTCTGCTGATGAAGGCTAATATATCCCTATTTCAGTCATAAATGTCATCGTTTTGCCAGAAAAAATGCAGACTGATAATTATGGTTCTGAACTGCAACCTACTCTTGTTCATTAGGTGTTCTTAGGCAATCTGAACCTCATGTGTTCTTGCAAAGTAGTTTTTACAAAAGCACCGTGTACATCCTATTATGATAACATCTGTTAATTTCATCTAAGCACAGATTCAACCTCACATATAATTACAATTTGTCGTGGTGATTTTTAAACATTTTAAACAAATTTGATAGACATTCTTACCTTTTCAATTTTAAGAAACGCTTTGTACTAAATGCTTACATTCTTTAAGAGATGAAAAATTAATACATGGTTATCTTATGTGTTCCGTTATCTAGTTCAAAATCTGGAACAATCTCGAATATCGAATCTCGAATCTCGAACTATTTTATAACTTTTTAAACTGGATCTATCCAAGTTCTTTTCTTAGAAACATGATGGTAACTGTACTTCTAGTATATATTTCGGAGTGCACGTACTAATGAATCATTGTGTTCCTACGAGAAATTTCCCTTGCTTCGGAGATGGTAATTTGCGAATGACCATGGAAATTATTTCATGGCTAACCAAATTTTTGTTTGGTTTCCTCGACACCTAATACAAGTTCCAGTAATGTAAGTTATAGAGCATTGAAACCGACTAAATTATTCGAGTGGGTGGAAAAAGGTGAGCAAAAAAATGGAGGAAATAAAAGTCATTGCTTGTGAACGACATTTATGGTCTCCAAATTCAAAGAAACTATTTTAAAATTAAATCAATTTGAAGCAGATTGCATTGCATGCAATTTTGACAGTAATAAATGTCTTACAAATCCTTTCATTTTATATTTTGCACCCATTTTATAATATTACCAGTTACCTGACTTCTCTTGAAGACGAGAAACAGAAGAATATAAAATCTACTATACTATACCTACAACTGAGGATAAATCTTCAAAATCTTCACCAAATTTAGAAGATTTAGTGATGTTTGAAAATGAAGTGTGAATAATAATATAGATAGAAAACGCCATATAGGTACCTGGTGAAGTATGAAAGGAATTAAAAGAAATTAAAAGATAACAAACTGTTAGTACCTTTGATCATTCAGTACAGGAAAAGTCGCAGAGGATTCCACGAAGATTCTAAATATGGCCGAACGAACATATAGAAATAGGTAAACAGCGTCTGGTCTTGGCCTGATTGTGGATAAATTCAACTACAGTGTGAATGCTAGGAAGTTCTAAACAGATCAGATCTCTCTATTGACATCCGCTGAAATTGACTTATGAATATTGACAAAGGCTCTAATTACCATAGCTTGAAAAATATTTTCTTCTTCGTCATAACCAGAGCAAACTATATTTTATGCCACCTACTGCTACTACCGGAAGTCGTTTGTTATGTACGTCCAAGCTCCTCTTTTTTCCAGACAACTTCTAAGTTATTCTTTGAAAAAGAAATTAGGAACTCGCTTTCCTATACAAAAATAGTTTGAAAATATATAATTATTTCTTTTCACCTTTCTAATTCATATGTGAAAGTATTTACAATTCTTATTTGTGCATACTTCAGTTTCTAAACTATATTGTTCAATTAGCAGGACTTTTAGCAAGAAGTGTGAATAGGATTTGCTTCGATATTGCTAAGGTACACAGTATTCATTTAGGAAATTAGAAATTCTGGATAACCTGTTTTGATACAGCTAATCTGAAGCGAGTTCAATATCACTGCGTTTTCGACAAGCTAAAGGCTTTCTCTTTTAGAGAAGTTGTTTTCTTCCATTATTAATCTTGTCAAAATGTTTTTACTCTGATTCCGTGCCAGCTGTGAGGAAGTCATATTCACAGTTCACGAATACAAGTTATCATGTTCTTCACAAACACATTGAACTAAAGCTAAAACTGTCCTAATGAAGTAATTGGATGAGCACAGAAGTTTCTCAACCAGTCAGAATTATTTCCATAGAATTTGGATTGTAATTTTGGCGTATGAACTTTAGTAGGACAGAAGCTATTATCCGTTATTCTTCTGTGTTCGACTTGTCAACCATTTCATTGAAGACTAACTAGAAAAGCCCTTTGCTGAGGATTACTAGATATATCATGACTTTTTTTTTTGGAAAGTGCGCACAATTCAAAATTACCTTGAAGCATGCATTAGTTTTCGTGATATCAAACAGATATTAATCCGTTCATTACCAATTTGCAAAGCATTCATTCAACAATAAATAACACTGAGAATTTAGTTGAGACTGTCATTCCCAGTCTGTTTGCCTGGGGCACATGCGCACTGCTCGGAGCAAGTCCGCGGTTTGAAGGATTCAATTCAAGCGCCGTTTTTGCCCATCGGCTAACTATTTTAATGACATTTGTGATAAATTTAAATAAATATTTTAATTTAGATAGTTTTCTATAGTTCTTAGTTTAGCCATTATCTCTCAGTCTTGGCTATTCCAGACAGCATGTACCTGTTGACTGTGCATGTCAGTTTTGCTTTATTTATACTGTAACTGTAAATGTATGTCACGAATGACGTTATTCCCGTGAGCTTTACTTTGGTGTAATTGCTATATATTTCGTTCTTTAATTGATTTCTGAAACATCCTTGCAAAAATGTACATTCAGCTTTACGAATATTAGTTTCAATTCCATCCTAGTCAAGCAAGTTAGGCATTGGATGGACACCAGGCTATAATGACTGTATCAGTTCGTTGTTTGCATTCCAGTGTGTCTTTACCGTCACAGCCCTCGTTTAGTAGAGTAAGAATAATATTCCAGCCCGTTTTGAAATACGTTAATGCAAAACATTTTTTCATAGCAATTAAGATAATTTTCTACGTCATAAAATGGTGGCCAAAACTCCATATTACGTTGTAATTGAAATTACTAAAGAGACAAAAAGTAAATAGCATCCTTTTCGCGTCGTATCAGAAGCTGAAACTCTAATTATTTTTTGTAAATTTTAAAAAGTGGCTATGCACTAGCTTTTCACTGGTTTGGTATAATTCGTTTCCTAGCGCTACATATTTACCTCGCCACTTTAAGACCACCACTACTCGCCTCCTCTTAGGGACATAATAGGCCATTTCCGAATTACGCGCCACTTCCCACAAACAATAACTTCAAACCGAGGCCAGGTGCCAAAACTCAATATCAATATCAATATCAATATCAATATCAATATCAATATCTTTATTTTGTACCATTTTTTACAGCAAATGTATGAAAACTTAGCACCTGGCCTCGCTTTGAAGATATTGTTTGTGGGAAGTGGCGCGTAATTCGGAAATGGCCTATTGTTAACTATATTAATCAGGAATACGACATAAACAGCTTGAAGTCTTCCTGTATACTGTATATAAAGGAGAATCTGTAGAATGGGAAATAGCAACTACTACGTGAGGTAAGAAAATTATTAGCGATCACAGATAAAATAAACTTCTTCACATTTTCACAGAATATCACATAATCGGACTCAATCCAAGTTATCGCCGAAAGGCCGGCATTCACTAATCTTGGGTGAGCGGAGTTGATTAGTTCCACAAAAATGTTATCACGATCGCTGTTCAGACGGAAAAGGTATATTTACGATTCACCAGTAAAGACGAAGGTAGAGCATTTTGCACGAAAATCTTAATGTTCAATCAATGAATAAATTAAATATCTATTTATTTACTTATTTATTTATTTTAATACATATTTTAACGCGCACGTAAATAATATGTAATTTAGAATAATTCAAATTTCGTAATATCAAATGGTTCATTAATTAATTAATCTATCAAACACATGGAGTGTTTATTAATGTCATCAAACACCGAAAATAGAGTGAACGTAAAAATTTAAGTTTTGGTTGCGAATTAACCTATGTAAAACCCTGTAGGTTTTCATCACATATCCAAGCACGTCAAGGTATTGATTTTGGTTTAGGCTTTGTGTTTGCTTGATGTTAATGATTTTATGAGTTTTATAACTTTCATCAAATACATATTTTCAGTTTTCATTGCAAACAAAATAAAAACAGACTCAAAAAAGTAAAGTTTATCAAGTTTTTGGTCAACTTGAATTATACCTTATAATATGTGACCGCGTAATTCGAAACAGTTCTACGAGTTTGAGATCTCGATATATTTGTGCGTTGATTTCTAACAGAGGTATTAGTGTTAGTTTCTTGTTTTGTATTAGATAAAATAACAATAAAATTCTTTGACAAGAAACAGACACTGCTTGGGCGATGACATAGATGCTTTGATTTGTACACCTCATCTTCAAGTAAACTGGTCCTAGTTTAAAGAGCTTGAGAACTGTTTGTTTAACTAATGATAGAGATTTTTTAAGATGAGAGTTGGTGTGTAACATTCATTACTCTTTTTTAGAAAGGTATGTATATATTGAAACAAAACATAATATTAGTTAACTCAATTAGTTCTAGGTTTAGAGTTATAAGGCGCCTTATTGTTTGTCACAAAACATTCCAAAAGATTATCAAGACTTAACTCCAGTTCTCAAATCATCATCAGAGAATAGAAAAGAACTGTGTTGAGTGAATATATTCTTTCAACTCAACATTTCAAATCTGTGCATGGCAAGAAATTGAACGTGAGTTCAAATAAATAGACATTGCATACAACATTGATTTGGAAAGAAAACTGAGTCATACTTTATATCTCAAATTGAAATTACTGACTAAACATTGAAGAGAGTGACTGTATCAAAACAAGAGCAGGAAGTACTTGGCTACAAGTTTTCTAAATGATTCATAAACACAAATACTCAAGTACAGTCCCACCTTATTCAAGAAACTCTACTATGACTATGAGCACTGGCCTTACCATTTCATTCAGGGAGACCAAATGTATCGTGGACATGTGATTCCTGGAGAGCTTTGATAGTGTTAAGGGCCCTGTTGTTAGGAAGGCGGTTGACTTAATTCTGGGTTAAGATTAAAAGAGCAATTCATCTTCACGTTGGAATATGTTTCTGGGGCTTATAAAATACTATCCAGTCTTTCCTTGGAAACCAAATGGCTAAACCCAAAATGACAGCCCAAACCAGTCTGTAACGTAGTAAATACAAACATGGATTAAACGTTTAACCCTGGGTTCAGTGTTAATCGGCTTTGGAACAACTCGGCCCTGATGTAGTCTTCAAATAGTTTTAAAACTCCTTTCAATGTAATTCTACAGTTTTTGATTTTCTATTTCTTTGTCTGTAATGCAGATTTTTGGGTGGAATAGCCTCGGTATGCTTCGTAATGTTCATTGCTATTCCTTCCCCACTGCATCTATTATTTCTCTCATATTTGTGTATTTTCTAATAATTGTTACTTATCTTAGTATTTATGTATGTATATACTGATACAGTGAGAAGGGGGTAAACTAATTTGTCGAAAATTAACTCTGCATTTTTGCAGCAAGATGATCGTAATTGAATTTAACTCTAAAATTAAGTATGCACGTCACCAATGTTATTCAAAATCTTAGCTTTAGTGCTTTCTATTTCTGTTTTAATGTTTTGTTTTGATCATTCTCCTTTAGTGTTCACCATATATTAATATTACCTTATAGGCCCTTGCAGTAGTATATTTCATCAGGTTTTGTTCCTCAGCTTTGATTTAATAGTGTTAACTTTACCCTATTTTCCGTATAAATAATTTATTTATAAAATGTTGGTAACAAAATATTTGAAATATCGATAAGCGAATCCATAATCCCACGTAAACCTTTTATAATCTTTTTTTTACTTCCCTAATGGCCTTAAGTGAGTCACGTTTAAGAAAATTCTGGAAACTATAATTTTCTCCTCCATCGGTGTCGCTATTTATTACCTCACGCCAGCATAACTTTCCCTCTCACGAAAGATGTGTTTCTAAGGCATGCGTACAGGACGCATGCAAAAAACTAAATGTAAAGTCGTTGCCATTTGGTAATACATACACTTGCTGTGACCGTAAATATTCCAGGAATCAAATACCATACAGTCTTGTAGATATTTCGGTAATCAGTCTCTTTACGGCTTTCATTTTAAAGTAGAGCCTATTAAAATTTATGAACTAAAACCATTAATATTGTTCATACAATACAACTGCGATAAATGGCTTAATGCTTGTTTATAGATAATAAACGTTAATCCGTTTCTCCAAAACATGTCTGAGGCAAGAGAAATGTCTCAATATATAGTTACATATTACTTGGTTTGTCTCTCCCTACATCTAAAATTAGATTAGGAATTTGGAAACTAGAGTCTTCAGAAGCACTTCCAAAAGTAAACTATGGGGATCGTTCATGACAATATAATTATTCACAACTGAAGAAAGGTACAAAAGTGTCGTGTGGCGGTGCTGTTTGCCCAGTTGTCAGACATAACATCAACACAAGGACAAGATAACTCGATATACAAACATCTTAAAGTATGGTTGATTGACGAGTGGCTGTATTCCGTGATTAATATTACTAGCCTTAGGGAAATTTCCTTTCATTTATTGATGTAGTACCACTTGCCATGGATCTTGATAAATTTTTATTTCTAACAAAGCATATTCCCAAACAAACCGGAAAAATACGGATTACTAAGAAGGAGGAAAGTATTGTACCCCTATTCTTTTGAAAATAACATGGCATCTTGTGGGAGTTTGTCGAAATAGAGATTTAAGGATAGCAAGAATGACTTGGTTGTACACTGTAAACATGATTTCTGTTCAGAATACTAGATTTTCTCTTAGAAGTGGCCTGACATATGACTATACCATAATAAATTTACAAAACTTGATCAAAACGTAACAGAGCATATATAGAATGACCTCGCAATAGTAACACTCGACAATCGAATGACTAAAGAGACTGACGAGAATGCTTGAACTCTGGAATCTGAAATGAGATAGTTGATTTGTGAATGGAGACACTACATCTGGAATCATACCTTAAAGCAGTGTTTGAAGCGAGTAAGATCCTTCTAAGATGTTAATGCGATTGTCTAGTTGTAAAAAAATGAAATGATGAGATATTTCATTTTCCTGCATATGACCTCTTTCCAAGGGAAGACGATTCAAAAGAAGCTTGAGTGTTATTTGGCTTTGACCAAAGACCGCGCTATAATTAATTAGAGTACGCCTTATCATATACTCATCAAGACCTGTGGCCCTGAATGATCCCTGGCATAGCAAACGTGAAAGATATGACATTTAATTAATGACAGGATTATAATTTCTACTGCCATATATTTTTAGAAACGTCATATGCATGTTCTGGGTGTAGACTAAACAGAAGGAACTGAGTTATAGAAATTTGTGCAACTCGTTTGAATTAATCCCAAACAAATACTAAAAGCAAAAGCATCGTAATGACTATATGAATTTGCTGATATCTCCACCAAATGGCGGCTTAAACAAACGTAGAATCGATTAACCTATGTCATGCTCTGTTGTAATTCGTCTGAATTCTATAACTCTTTCGTGTAAGAAATTTATAAAATCATTTCATTTAAGTCCTGACACGACTTTGAAAACTGAAAGAAATACTCAGAACATTTCAATAAAGAGGAAAACACAAAACCTGAGCATCTCTTAAACTAGAAAGCTCTTGATAAATACAAAATATTTTCTTAGTATGCAA
Source organism: Epizoanthus ramosus (assembly GCA_026413505.1). Taxonomy (NCBI): domain Eukaryota; kingdom Metazoa; phylum Cnidaria; class Anthozoa; order Zoantharia; family Epizoanthidae; genus Epizoanthus; species Epizoanthus ramosus. The sequence continues at coordinate 14,781 of JANVCJ010094615.1, forward strand.
TGCATTTTTGTACGTGACCAGCAATGATCGATCATTCACGAATTTATTGCATTAATTGACGACTAAAACTCTAATTTGTTTGCTGTCATGGTAACAGATGGGATATATTTGGTTGATGTTTGGTGCTTTTCTCTTTAAAGATAATGGGCTTGTTAAGACCTGCAAGATAAAGCTAGCTAAAGGTGCAAGAAGGGTACTTTCCTATGTTCAAATACTATTCGCACAAAGGAACACTCGTATGGAACGCCATGACTGTCATAATTATGTGCATAGTTTTGATGCGACTTAGCTAACTTCATCTCGCACTTCCGAACAAGTTTAATAATCATGCGCGCGATTATGGGAAATCCATAAAATATGTCAATAACAATGTGCAAAACCGCAGTTAACCTATAATGGAACTTGCATTCGTTTGCATAACATTTGTTTGATTCTGGATCATTACACTGCTGTAGTGAGAAACATTTACACTCGACAACAGAAAGACGGGTTCAGACTTCAGACCGCCAGTCCGCGCTGCGAGTAAGAGAGGAGGTCAAACCTCATGATTTCTATTACAGTGACCTTACTTTAGAGGGAGGGGATGCGAGCAACCTTTCACCAATACTTTACCACTAAATATGTTTCAAACAATCATCCATCAACAATGGCAAACTCGAGTTCACTGTAGTCTGTTACATGCGCAGATCAGTTCAATCCAACTCATTCCAATCCAATCCAACTCATTCCAATCCAACCCAACCCAACCCAATCTAACCCAATCTAACCCAATCCAATCCAATCCAATTCAAACCAATCCAATCCAATCCAATACGATACGATACGATACGATACGATACGATACGATACAATACAATACAATACAATATATTTAGTGAGGGTGACACGTGACAGTAATAAAAGCGATTAATTAATCCGAACTAGAATCTGACTGTCGCTCAGCTGGAGAGTAACTCAGATGTACTGTTTGTATGTGATATATGTGTATATGACTGTAGCTTTCACGATATATATTGTAAAGAACTTTTATAGATAATAAGCCAGTCTCAAACATTTAGATTTTCGCTTTAACATAGATCAGTGACACACTGGATCCTCTCCTGTGTTAATAATATTTCTGTAATTATGTGATGTAAACTTCTAGAAAACTAAATTTGCCCAACATCGGGGTAGGGGGTGCTCCGCACAAACCTCCACTAAATCGGGAAAAGCTTTGTATATATATATTGAAGGTTTTAGGATAAGAAAGACACTTTGCATTGCTGTGGAAAATAGAACACATTTTTACTATACTATAGGTAGAAAAGTTAACCCTCTCTTTTAGTGGTTCTTTCCCCCCCCCCTTCCCTTCTGGGAGGGGATGACACAACCCTCGTAGAATATTATATTCAATAGTTTAATTACCTTCAACTATGCATATATTTGTGAAATTAATTAATTTATGCAATGACCTTGGGGAAATTGTTGGCAAAAAAGAGCAATTTACTTGAATCCTCAAAAAATCGTGGAATTAATTGAAACTTATGTTGAATGTTGTACTGGTTATGTTGAATGTTGTACTGGTTATGTTGAATGTTGTACTGGTTATGTTGAGAGTTGTATTGGCTATATTGAATGTTGTACTGGTTATGTTGAATGTTGTACTGGTTATGTTGAGAGTTGTATTGGTTATATTGAACGTTGTACTGGTTATGTTGAATGTTGTACTGGTTATGTTGAATGTTGTACTGGTTATGTTGAGAGTTGTACTGGTTATGTTGAGAGTTGTACTGGTTATGTTGAGAATTGTATTGGTTATGTTGAATGTTGTACTGGTTATGTTATGAGTTGTACTGGTTATATATTGAATGTTGTACCGGTTATGTTGAGAGTTGTACTGGTTATATTGAACGTTGTACTGGTTATGTTGAAGGTTGTACTGGTTAAGTTGAGAGTTGTACTGGTTATGTTGAGAGTTTTACTGGTTATGTTGAGAGTTGCATTGGTTATGTTGAATGTTGTACTTGTTATGTTGAATGTTGTACTGGCTATGTTGAAAGTCGTACTGGTTATGTTGAATGTTGTAGTGGTTATGTTGTGAGTAACGTTAGAACTACGGGTGTACATATTTGTGTCGTTGCGCATTGAGCATCAATGAGCTTCTCTATCTTCTGGATGCGAATTGGAGCAATCCTTCCATCGTGTTACTCGTGCTGTTTCACCAGAAATTGTTCAAATACCGGCCAAACGTACCAAAACGAGTAATAGATCAAATACTTCTCACTGTTTATCTTTAAAATCTTTAGAATTATAGGAACACAAATAGCTTTGCTTCTGGTTGTAATAATTGAACACCAGCGTGTTGCAGATATGGGACGAGTGAACTTTGAAAAGCACTAGATATAGATCAGATGGTCCGAAAGGATGTTTGGGTTCGGGTTACGGTTACGGTTACGGTTCCGGTTAGGGTTAAGATAATTGATTGTACATTGTGGAAACAAAATTTGTGATAATGCAACTTTTCGGCGTAAATTTCTGTTATATACCTAGAAATAGTTACTATCTCCTTTCAGGTATTTTCGGCAACCCTTTAATATACTAAAATACCAATTTTCCCTACCTTTTCCAATACTTTGAATTTCAAAAAGACACCTCTTTCAGTCGGAGCTTCCCTGTATATTTCACTATAAAGCTGACGCTTCGAACAGTCGCACTTCGTCAGAGCCACGGAACACTGTTGGAATAGAACGAGGCATGAATGAATATAAACAAAACACTGCTTTATCACCTAATGTTTGGATATTTGATAACGTCTCGCGATACCTTGAACCTCTGTCGATCTCCCTTGAAGGTTACAGTTATCAGTAGAGAACTGAATACAAGAAATTATGATTAAAAAGAATAAAATTAATACTCGAACAATTATAAATTCAAATATATATTCTTGATATACAGTATATTCATACATTCCCAGACTGAAAGGTGAAGACCAATCCAAGTTGCTGCAATGGAAAAAGTAAAGTTTGGTCAAATCAGTAGATGAAAGTTTGATTTGCCCAAATGTTACAGGCCTTCCAACGTACTAACTTGAAATAGTTCGTAAGTTTTAAACAATCCATGCACAATTCCTTTCGATCTGTCGGAATGCACCAATACCCTAGGACAACCATTTTGTTAAATATCTGTACACCAAGCTACTTAATTCGCGCTCCGGTTGATTAAGGTCAATTTTGGAAAGTCCAAAATTCTCATTCAAAAAGAAGATACGAAATACTCTCTTCTCTATGCTCCAGCATGAAGAGAGCTATTTTGAAGTCGAAAGAATTGCACAGTATTT
>JANVCJ010094616.1:0-10126 GCA_026413505.1 Epizoanthus ramosus
CCCCGCAGAAAAAATTCTGGCTACGGGTCTGCTTTAATATCAAACATAATTTGCAATATCTTTAGAGTACTCGTATTCGGCCATCTTTTTCTTGCCATGTGCACACAATGACAGCTGAAAATTCATTTTGTCGAGTCATACATGAAGTCTATGATTATATCTGACTACGTCACGAGTACTCGACTGAAAAATGATCGAAAATGGTGTCGAACGATGAATATATAAGTAAAACACCGATGAACAGCGGATTTGTTCAGTTGTACGCTAGATTATAATTCCGTATTTAGGGATTCTATACATTTGCCAATCAACAATCCCAAAAACACGCCCATCATGGTTTTTGTCGAGAAAATGCTCTATTGTTTTTACGTATCCAATATTATCGCGTCAAATGTGACATTTGCAAGATCTAGACGACTTTCAAAAAGCGGTAGTACAACATTTATAGTACATTTACGGTAAATCTATGATTTAAAACAAAAAACAAAAAAAATAACTGATATTTGGCCAAAATTTTAGCTAGTAACTGGTATTTGGGTACCCCCATCCAGACCCTCTATTGAGGTAAACTCAATAGTAAAAACAAGCGAAATCGTCCTACAGAAACACTACAAGCGACACCTTTCTACTTTCGTTAGTAAATTGTGCCATTTTACTTGAAATGAGTTGAGTAGATGACGTCACGACCTCTCATCTCGTGCTCAAGACGGCGGGTTCAAAAAGTCGTACTTGCAGACTTCGTATTCCTAAGCGGTTTTGACAGCTGTTTAATAAACATCTATATATTACATTTCTGTAGAAAAATCGGATTTGACAAAATTGATCGCAGGGGCACTTTAGGTCACCCGATAGAACTTTGAGAGACAGCCCCCGGCCAACGGCTTAACGTCCCTGTCCACGGACGGTGCAGCAAGAAAAGGTCGCACAAATACAACCCTCGGGAAGGCCGGGGATTGAACCTGGGGCCTCCTATTTTTGAGTTCGAGTTCTGACCGACTGAGCCAACCGCGCTCACACTGACTGGTTCATAATGCCATCTCAGTTTTTTGCCTGATCAAGTTAGTTTTAGATTTCTCGAACATCGTCATATTAGGAACGAAAAGCAATGAAACACACGAGTGCACAAAATCAAAATGGAAATGTGCAACCGAAAATTATGTTGCCGGTTGGCATGATCGCGTTTGTACTAGCCTGTGAGCGGCTCACTTGTTAGGTTTTGGACTCAAAGAAACCAAAAAAAAAGCGGGCGAGGGAAGCAAACCGTACCAATCACTTACTCGGCCACCAAGAGAGCCGCTCGCAGGGTACGTTACCGGGGTACGTTTGTGCAAGGGTGACGGCTGATGTGAAGAAAGCCGCAGTCTTCATACGTAGACTGTAGTGGCGTGTGACAGTAACGCAATTAGTTCTTTTGTTTCTGGAGACTTTCCATCGATGTCAGGTGTATGTATCCGTAATTAGGGAAGAGAGGTAACACGAACACAGTGACATCTATTATCTGACCTACAACTACACACAAATCCACGAGACACGAACACAGTGACATATATTATCTGACCTACAACTACACACAAATCCACGAGACACGCACATGACAAAATGTACTGCACAGCCTAGGATAACACACATTTCTAAATTACTATGTTGTGTTATAAAAAATGACCTTTTTCAAAAACAATAAAAAAAATTACTTAGTTCTTTATATCCTGAGATGTTTCTTTACTACAAATGACTTCAAATTGATGAACTTTGAATGGCACCATTCATTGAACGAACGCCAAGTGATTTGTCACAAGAACTAATTGAGTAATTCAACGTGGGCTTCACAAGTCTTTTTTCCGAAACAATTAATTCGAAATGACTAATTTGTAGGTTGCATAATGTCGCAGTTTACATTCAGCAAATCATGCATTGCCCCCAGATTACTGAGAACGAAAGTGAATTTATTTATTTCCTAGTTTTCCCCCATAACCATGCGCTATCGGTCAGACGGTAGACCGTGTGCACGTTCACGCGTCGTATTGTGAGTGTAACCTGTTAGAAACAATTGCTGGGCGTGTACTGTCGTGACGCATTTCACCAGTTGACGTCTCTCTGTACCGCATGCCCATGTGAGGTTCGTTTTTGTGTTTTATTACACTTTATACCTTGTGTGTCTCGTGACACAGATCATTCGTCATGCCAGTCCCCCACAAGACATGTATAATACAAAATATAGCGACGGTTGATTGGTCCTGAGTTTCTACAAAACCGCGTGGAGTCGTCTTTGTTGATAGATGGTTTGGTAAATATTACAAACACGATGTACATCGCATCACGGAGTAGCTACAAATATTGTTTTATCTTCTTGTGGCGAAGTGCACCCACAGGCCACAGGCCACACTGCACGCCCGTTAACTCGCTCCTACTATCTACGTATCTGTCGCTGATAAAGCCCCTGTACAGTGTCTACTATCGAAGTTTCGAAGTAGAACAATATTTCTTCCAATTTTTATTTCATGCTATTAACATGTTACAATATGTTGTGTCTCGTTCTGTTTTGTTTTTGTCTTCTGCATTTCGTTTTGTTTGTTTTCTCATTCCGATCAACCAGAAAGAATCTAAAGGAAGAAGCTATTTGATTTCTTCTGATAACATAGATCGTACAAAAGATTTGGAAAATTCACGTTTTTGTTCTACAAAAGTGAAGTACTTGAATGCCCGTCAGTAAAACAAACAGAAACCTATGAACTTCAGTCATAACCTGAAATATTTCCTGCTGGTTATATACAACTAACAGTTTTTCCCTGACTGTCTAATCGTAGCTTCCTTCGACCAAAAATTATTCAAGAAAGAAACCATAGAAAAAATGCTTCCGTTTTCTCCTTCTATCTCTCGTAAACAAGCAGCTGCTACGAAAGGCGGTTTAATTTAGGTTCGAGCTGTCATAACAACATCTCTCGCCATAAGGTTAGACCTTCAGTTTCAGTTTCAGTTTCAATAATCCGTCGCTCAGCATTTCACCATAGGAAGGTTGAAATTGAAGAGTACACATTGAGTGCTACAGTGCTGTGAACTGGAGAATCAAATTTGGTGAAAACATTTGTACTTATTAAGCCAAATATATTGGGCAATTATTTTAAAAAATTTCCCGAATTGTTTAATAGCTATCGAAATTAGCATATTAATCACACACATCGAGCGAGCAAAAAGGTTTTCACTTTATTATTGCGCACAGTGCGATTTTTGTAGGCAGCTTTTAGAAATTCGCTGTTGTGTTAAAAATGTATACGTATCCATTAATCCATTATTTCATCAATTCCCATACGATTCCTAGGCAGAAATGGCGTTCGTGAAAACTAAACAGCATAACATTAACTTCAGTAGACATTTGTTTTCTTTGCTATCGTAAGAGCCATTCAACATACGAAATGAGTTTCAAGAGAATGTGCTGCATTTAATTGAGAATGAAGTCTGTTTGGTAATGTGTTGTTTTCCATTGACAGGTTGTGTGGGTGGCAAGCGAATACTTTGGCGTGGGCCGGGCAGTGCAAGGAGATTTGTCTGTAGTTGTCGCCTTTTACGATCCACCGGGAAACATCGAGGAGTGTTTTGACAAGAATGTCTTGAAGCTCGGTACTATACCGAAAACGACCAGGCGTCGCCGTGAAGCTGGGAATTTCATTCCTCCATTGCCTGGTAAGCAGCAAAGGCTTCAATTTCTGGATTATTCTGCTTTCTGTATTTTATTTAACTATTCAGAGTTTGTTATTGTAGTGAAGCGGTTTATTCTTGCCTACCATAGATGACACACGCGGGAACCTTTGAATTGCAAATTTAATTAACCATCATCTAGAAAGTAGAAATGGCCGCCTTTGATGGCCGTTTTAGTTTTACATGCCCCGGGAGGATTTTTCCACAGTATCCTTAATTTTTGAGGTTTCAATGTTGCTTTCAAAGAATGGGTTCTACCGAGTACTCAGTTAGTACAAAATTTTATTTTTACTCAAGAACAGCAAAGGCCAAAGCTGTTTTAAACAGGGATTGGAATATCTGAGAAAGCAGATTTCGGTGCTTAGCGACGAAATAGTACTATTCATTTGTTTGCCATGATTCTATAATTCATAGCCAAAGGTTTATTAACGCATTTTGTTGTTTTTCTCTGTTACCTTCTCCTTGTCTCGTTTGTTTTTGCATTTCACAAGAAATCAAACATGAAAGGAAAAAAGGAGAAGAAAACAGAGAAAAACAGCGAGAGGCGTTAATAAACCCTCGTTAATAGCTCAGCTTCGGGGTCGCTTGCAAACTACAATTCTAACCTTGAGGCAATTTTGTACATACACATTACATTCAGTCATGCATCAACATTACTTATACACGTTCAACATGATCCATTATCTTTAAGCGTATTAACACGAGCAAGCTTCTCACTTACCAATTTCTATTTGCCTGTATGTACAGCAAATGTGGCATGTTTTTCCTTGTCAAGTCTTCTTGTTCAAAACTAGCATACTTTATATTGCTTTTATCAAATAGAAATAAGACGAAGATAAAAAATAGTGTCTTTATCCTCTGATATAAACACTCATTTTGCCATCTGTTAGCCAATCAGAGCGCGCATTATATCTACCCTATTTTATAAATACATATTACATTCAGTCATGCACCAACATTACTTATACACGTTCAAATGTACATCAGCAAGCTTCCTTGATAATTAACAATTTCTCACTTGCCAATTTATATTTGCCTGTGTGTAGAGCAAAATGTGGTAAGTTCTCCTTGTTAAAAAAAACTGGCATACTAGTTTTTGAACAAGGAGACTTGTTAAGGAAAAATTACCAAGTGGCGAAACTTTCTCGTGTGTACGGCTCAACAAGGAAACGTGGCAAGGAATTGCAAAATCCATTTGTTTTCGTTGTCCTCCGTTGTACAAGAGTATTGCTGTTATAATAGAAAACTTGTCAAGGAAAACTTTTTTATTCATTCAGACGAGTAAATCTGATTTGTAAAGTGGAAAAATTGCCAAAGAAAACTTGTTCATTCACGAGCAAATGAAACAAATAAAAATCGACAAGGACACTTGGACCTGGACACCGAGGTATTACCTCGTACATATTTTCCCACACAGATCTGGAAATGTTTCGTATCGAGTGCCTGGTAACCCATAATTATTACCGCGCTCGGCACGGCTCTTCTCCGCTGGTACTCTCCAGCACCCTCACAGATGAAGCGCAGTACTGGGCGGAGCGCCTTCTGGTGACGGGAACCACGGAGGATCTTGAGAACTCACGCATCGGAATCAGCGTCGCGTTCCTCGAGTGGAAACACATCAGCGGCATCACTGTGAGTCTTCAACATTCTATGTGTTACATCTGTGCGTCCTGTTCGAATATGATAGACTCCTGTGGAACCTTGTTTTAGTTGGTTGGTTTGTTGGCTAGGTAGCTGGGAAATCTGGCTGGTTGGCTGGTTGGCAGTTTGGTTGGCTGGTTGTTTGGTTGGCTCGTTGGCTGTTGGCAGACTGGCTAGTTAGCTGGTTGGCTTATTGGCTGGTTGGCTTGTTGGCTGGTTTGGCAGTTTGGCAGTTTAGCAGTTTGGCAGTTTGGCTGGTTGGCTAATTGGTTGGCTGGTTGGTTGGTTGGTTGGTTGGTTGGGTTGGTGGTTAGATGGATGGCTGGTTGATTAGTTAGTTAGTTGTATATCAAGGAAAACAATCTAGTGTACACTGCTTGCAGTTGTATCACCAAATTGGCACTCTTGTGTCATGACGGCACGGGTGTTAAATTGTGGGATTTAGAAATGAGTCGAAACTAGTTTCCGGGCCATCTCGTGTTCTTGAATTATTCTCATGATAAGGAAATAAGAGTGAGTAGTGAGTATTGCGCATGATCAAGACCCCTCTCCTCCCTTCTTCTCATTTTAGGCAACAGTAAGATTGAGCAGAAATATATAATTTTTACTATTTTAAGTATTCGTATCTAATTATCGATTAAACTATTTTAGCAGTTACCTTACTTGGCTTATTGATAAAACAGTAGTGTAAAAGTATATTGTGCATTTTAGATTCTAGATTTTCTTTGTATACAAATTTTTATTGTAACTTACAGATGAAGAGTCACTATTTATAGTATTTCTTCTATTTATTTATTTAATTTAATTTATGTATTAAATTTTGCTATAATAAAGTAATTATTATTATTATTATCATTAAAATTACTATTATTATTATTATTATTATTATTACTATTATTACTATTTTAGTCGCTTACACTTTTCCAGACCTTTTCAAAATAACAGTTATACTTTTTCTTCTTCTTCTTCTTCACTTACCAGTCTGTATATCTGTGTTGTTCGTTGTCCTGAACGTTTCGGCATCTGTAGTGCCCTCTTCATGCAACGTTCAGTACAACGAACAACACACACAGATATACAGACTGGTAAGTGAAGAAGAAGAAGAAAAAGTATGAGATTAACCGTCTGTGCCAAACTACAAGAGCTAGCAAATAAAATAACAGTTATTATAAAAGGTTGTTCAGAAATGCTAATTTCTGTAAATTGTCAAGTTTCATTAGAGATTTCTCTAACCGCGTTCCCTTCCCTCTTAGTTGACAGAGATGTGGTATAGCCAACTCTTCAACTACAATTTCGACAGCCCCGGCTTCAACCCCGAGACCAAGAACTTTACCCAGCTTTTGTGGAGCAACTCGCGGCGCCTAGGTATCGGCAAAGCGGATGATGGCAGCGGCTTCACCGTGGTAGTAGCGCGGTATGAACCAGTAGGCAACACTGATGGCCTGTTCGTGTCCAATGTCAGGAGGAGAGGCTTCGAGAGAGCAAGCTGTGAGCCCACGATGCTTGGCTCTGATGTTCCTTATAAGGTTCGAGCCACCAGCAAGTCAGCGTCGAGCTTCCTGAGCTGGGAAAACGAGGGTAAGGAACTGCTAGTTCCCGTGAGCTGGGATATTGTTGTGCACTGTGTTCGTCGTGTGCGAACACGTTTTGGAATATATTCTAGCGTCCGTAATAAAATGCACGTCTGTTAGCAGTAATAATCAAAAATCTCTTTTTAATACCTAAAAGGATTGTGCATATGTTCACTTTTAATAATCATTTGTAAACCACAATCCAACGTATGCTTGACGCCTTTAAGTCGAACAAACATCAGTCAATTTCTGTGTCGATTTTGTATCATTTACCTCACTCAATACTGATCTTGGAAGCTATCCTTCACTTTCTAGAAAAGTTGAATTGGCTTAATCAATTGGAAGTGACTTTGACAAATATCTTTTCGAGTAAAACGCAGTTGCTAAATAGTTGTGAGGAAAAATAGAAACTGTTTCGAGGAAAGCGAGACTTGGTAAAATCAAAATAGATAACAACAACTAAAAAAACAGTTAATTGTTGCATAATTAACTATGCATGCATTATAGCCGATGGCGTGTTAAGCGCTGTCTTGTCAGTTAGACTGTAGCTACTAAAGATTTAATGGCAGTTACTGTAAGGACAAATATTCTAGGTCCAAAAATCTAAGGAATGGGTTCGAAATGACCCTCCTATTAGCTGTAGGACGATCAAAGCATACAGTACACCCGGTTTCCATTCCTATTGCGGCCAGCCGCCACTTTGAAAAGGGTTTATTTGACAAATAAATACAAATCTTGTAAAGAAATATTATGATGTCTGACCTATTCCTGGCCGAAGTTTAATATTGTTAACTTGCAGCTAGTCACTAATCTATGGCGTAAGGAAATTACCAGGTCGCTAAGTGGGCTGCCTATGTCAACTGACCCTGTTCTCTGTAATTGTTTCCTCAGGAACCCAAGTGATTGGAATGGAGCAGCCAGTTGAGAGGACGAGGTACGGTTTGTGTTGAGTGCTATACACCAGTTGGATAATTGTCTTATCATATGAAAATCCATAAGATACCGCGCATTAAAAGTGTTGAGAAAAGTCACATCACATATCGTTGGTTATTTTATGCTTTTTTGAACAAAGTCAGCTGATTTTCTTGTTCGCTGGCTCAGAAGTTCTTTTTTCTTATGGATTTTCATATGATAAAAAGCAACTTACATGGCTGTTTGAAGATACGGCTTTTATCTTCTCCTGTCAAGTTTTGCGACAAACTCGTTTGCTGCGCTCACTCATTCGGCACTAAGATAAAATGACGGAAGTGAAATGATCTTCAAAGTAATATACGCAATTTAAACAATTGCGAAAGAGAAGCCTGAAGAAAAGCCACATCTTTGCACAGCTGTGTAAGATCCGGTATTTATCACACTACAGCAACTTACGTACTGAAATCAAATGTTGACTGATCTGCTGTCTAACAAATTAGCGAATACTGTGAATATTGTAATTGGAACAGACTTAGAGGAAGAAAATGTTTTTGTTTGTTTAGCTCAGTTTGTTAACTGATTGCATATTGTGTCTGATGTAGGGAATATGACTGTAATGCTTTCGTGAGTTCCGTGAACCTTTTTACAAAATGTTGAACTGATGTACCTACAGTTATAACTAGCCCGTCCCACCCCTAGTAAGGCAAGGAAGTATAACATAACTACAGGTTTGTTACATTCCCAGAAAACAAAATAAAGTATTGTGTAAAACGTTATCATATGCCTAAATAAAATATGTACGAACTATAATTCGTTTATTCAATGCCTACATAACACAAGATATTTTTACCTAACCAGGTTATCGTATGTCCAAAACAGGCGGTTTTCTATTTCAGGGTTTATTGTTTGCTAGGCGTTGTATACAGCGCGCGTGTTACCGACGGATAGCCGGTTGGGTAGGCAGGATAACCCTAACCCTAACCCTAACCCAACAGCTTTTTGGTTATTCAGTGTATTTTAGTGACACAAATGTTTATGACTTGCTGTATTACTATTTAAGTAAGTAATTAACTAGACGAGTTAATTACTTACTTACTTTCTTAATTAATTAATTAAAACTCTATAACCCAGGTAAATGAAAACCTTCCCACAACTTAATATGAAACTGGACGGCAAGTCTAACGACAGTTACTATCGCACTTTATTTAGTTTTCAAGAATGGGCTGAAACAGAGCTATGTCCCCGCTCAAGTACAAACTTTCTGTTAAACCGGTTATTAGAAGACTTGGACGCGACACAGGCACTCTGTATCGACTTGCTAAGCCCCGAGCTCCCGTCCCCTTCCCTCAGTTTGGCAAGCAGTTTATCACTGAGGTACGCAACACTCCATTTACCAGTGCATTTCAGTTACTTTGGGTGTTCATTTCATCTTTTCAAGTTTTCAGTTCTATCTACTCTTGGAGACTAATTTGAGTGGGAACCTCTCTTGTAAGACGTTTCTCAAATCTGCTCTTTTACCAGAAATATAATAAGCTGGTTCAGTAATTTGGATTAAGCAAACAGATACTTTGCTTCAACGTGTCGCCAATTCTTATGTTTGTGCGATCTACCCGAAATAGAAAGTTTTATTGACCGGAATAATTAGAATTACAGACTTACAATTTATCATAGATACAGCTTTACCTAATGTCCAATATAATAACATCATGTCTACGTCACAATTGAAATAAAGTGTGAATATGTCTCGATTTTCAGATCTGATGAACAATCTAGATGTCTTTCCCCCTGTCGAACTATTTTTGTGATGATATTTTTTGCAGTTGGTTTTCTCTTTTTTCTGATTCGTTTTCGTTTTACTTCAGTAGTTCGCTTCCCATGTATTCTCCCTTCATGTGTGTGTCTAGAAACTAGTGATCTTCGCTCGATTTTAACATGCCAAGACAACCTCTGATTCAAGTAAATAAGGTTGATGAACGACGAAGATGATAAACCAAATATGAGTGTTTATTATAGTAATGAACACGGAAGGAACTCCACGAATAAGTTGTGATGCTTGTGATACAACTGATGGCTCATTTGAGATTCTAACTTGTATTTAATTATCACATCTTGAGTTGTACGTTACAGTAATGTCAGTAATTGACATTCTCAGTTGGCTATTTTGAACCATTTATATGGCAGAAACTGATTTAAGGTCTGTACATCTTAAGAATTTCCAGTGGAGCATGCTTCCGGACCCTCAAGAATCTTGTGTCTTCATGACCAGCACTCATACTTGTCCCTACAAGCACAAAGGCACTCGAGGCTAT
>JANVCJ010094627.1:0-10126 GCA_026413505.1 Epizoanthus ramosus
AACCGATTCGAAAACGTGAACGACTTTTGCCGGGAAAATATCGATTATTTCGTGACTTTGTGGGGTCTGTTTTACAACACATCAGCGGCAATTAAGCACAGCCAATCAGCGCGCACCAGTGCTAAGTGATGCCAGCCGCGTTCCGGGTTAATAAACTTACGGAAATGAGCATTTGAAACAGTCGTGTTGAATTGAGTTTGATTAGAGTTCAGTACTTTATGGCCGTTGCTGTCGGTAAAATCATAATACGAATAAGTGGAAGTTTGGGAATAATTTCACAATCTACACATATTTAATTATAAAGCTCTACGGCTACTACAGTCATAAAAAAACGACAACGACAACAACTTCAATAACAAACTCGCAAATGGTGTTTACCTGAGATTGTCTTTCCATTGCCATTGGTCTCATTTCGCACACGGCTTTGGAGGATGTACGTCAATGCTTCAATGTTAGTTCAGGTGGTCAGCGATGAAAGACAAACTGATTTAATGTTATTCATTTATTGAATATGCTTTCCATTACCAGCAATAGATTTTAATCAAAATTTTATAGTTGTATAATATATCACCTGCTCTTTATCTTATTTAGATTTTTATAGAATATTTTATGATGAAAATGTTATATTTTAGATTTTTTTTAAAATAGTAGTAAACTCATTTAATTCATTAATTAATATCCACGTCAATAGATCTGATTTGGCATCTTCGAATTGTCAACTAATAGGAATTTTTACAGTTAATGTCGACCCCCAATGTTTGAACTTCGGATCTCCAACACGAATTTAGTTCTCCAACACGAATTCAGTTCGCCTGTGCTTTTACCATATAGAATCTTCATCTTAATTGGACTAAGGATCATGTAGCTTACTTTCTGTAATTAGAAGAAAGCTTTAGACAGCCCTATAGAACAGGAATATCAGCGATGAATTGAAAAAAGCCATAGCCCGGCTATGCCATAGGGTACAGTTCACGGAAGGACTTATGGACTAGCAACGTACTATCAACGTCAGAGTATAGTGTCTAGGATAAAATATGCCTCCCACATGCAGTGGGATGACTGAAACATTGACAAAGGGAACTGAGACAGGAAAGCATTATCTGAAGAGGGCAAAGAGTTGCCGAAACATTACAAGGACAATTACTTAGTGGAAAAGACGGTCTGGAGGGGAAGTTGATATGCAGAATTGCAAGTGAAAGACACGAGTTTGAGACAGACGTCTGAGGATTGGAGCCTTGTCGATGTAAAGGTCACGAAATCTAATTATCTGGGGCCACATCTCGAAACCACCATGTTTATACACGTGCTGCGAACGGGAAAGACGAGAACTTCACGATATTTTTGGATACTGAAGCCCAATTAGAAGGTAAGAATTTTGCATTTATGTGATGTTTTCCACTGAACTTGGTCCGGAATCTGAAAAATAATTGCTTTAGACAACCCACTTTTGGCATGTTTGCTAATGTTGTCAAAGTACCACATAATTTGGAATTGACGATTACTTTTAAATCTTTAAAGATTTAATAATATGTTTGAATACCCTTGAAGCAATACCTTATTCAGCAATAATACAATTATTTCTCGATGCCAATTAGTTTCTCTGTAGCGAGTCTTGAAAGTTGTCTGAAAATTTCACCGGTTTGAAGTTTGATCGCTGATAACTTCGGCGTTTTGAATATTTTCACAAACGAATGCCGATTTTATCACTTGCACATGTTGCCTTTTTAGCACCGAAAAAATGAAGGAAATCTATTTTTCAAACGCCGGCGACCGGACCGCATTTACAGAGACAGCCTCTTTTTAAAGCAAAGCGAAGGACGAAATATTGCCATCAAAAATTGATATAAATCCCTTTGATGATTTTCACCACCTTTTGCATTTGAGCAACGTTTAGAAATACGTACGAGAAATTTTTGAAAACGTTTAAAGCAACTTTTTGAGATTTGCAAGCATCTTGTCGGGACAGGACTTGGTCTTTTGGGGGTTCTATGTTCGGAGGTACTGTTCGCGTTTGGAAGTTTTGGGATTTAATACTTTCCAGCAGGGGGTGAGGGTAGTAGTCCGGCGGGAAGGGTTTATTATCGGGGTTGGGAGGAGGTATATATGGGAAGATTATGATAGTCAATCTCGCTTGTCTTTCTTTATTTTTTATAAATCTGATCAGCTGATTGTATGGGTCAAATATATGTACATTCTTCAGATTCAGGACATAAAAATTGATCAACAACTAGAGTTGTTGATTGCGAGCAAAATGCTAACCGGAGCCAACTATTTGATTTTGTGGAGAGCCGTGGGTAGAAGCAGTTTGATCGCATGACCCAAAAAGCAATAAAATAATTTGTACAATACAAATTAAAGTAGCAAGGCAGTGATAGAAAATTACTGGCAGTATACACATTAGAGATGATAACTCATCCAAACGAGGCTCTCTAAATGGAAGAGATTAATTGGGGTAAGCTAAGTTTGAGTTATTGGTTCGCAATGCATAAAGGGAATTCGCTTTTCTACCATCCTTTGCACGCTACGAAAAGTGGACGAGAACGACTAGGTACTGCGGGCCTGCGTCTAGACAGAAAACTTGTCCAGGGCCAGGGGAATTGCTCGTCCGATGCGAGGTATTCATCTAAATGTGAATACGAGAAGGATAACTCGATTCGTGTTATTTTCTTAGAAATCACGATAAGCGCTTTTTGTGTTTCAAATTATCCGTATGAAGTAAATTTAAGACTTTTTATCCACCAGAAGGTAACCCTTCAAGTCTTCTTTTTCGGCTTGGATTCGCAGTTTTGGGGTAAATATACGGCAGCATTCACAAACATTTCTTTGTTTTCGCTCCAAGTCTGTTTTGTATACCGCTCATCTTGGATGGTTAGTGACCGTAAGCCTCGTTCCCACGCATAGTGTTATCTGATTGGCTAGTGCTTCATCCACTGCATGGCCAATCAGCGTCCAATTTCATTTTTCTGCACTTAATTTCCAATTGAATGCACTCCTCTCGACCAACCAGAACCGATACATTTTTCTTTTGGTATGCTTAGTATAGGTAATCACATGGTTCCGAGTGCAATTTTGAATAAATACGCACAAGTTCATTTTTCAAAGACTTGTACGAGTGCTGATTTCTTCCGAAATTGCAAGAGGATCTCAATGGCTCATGTTTATCGGCAGGCCAATCAGTGTTTGATTTCACATGTTTGCACTTGATTTAAAAAAACTGCACTAAGTCTAAAAAATTGCACTCTGATTTCAAATGAACAACGCTTCTTTCAGTCAATCAAAATGCAGACATTTTTGTTACTGTATGATTAACTTAGAAACAGTTTTCTAAAATCATTTTTATGTCAGGCACTATGTTATTGGGTCACGAATGCTGAGACAGTTATTGGACGACAATCCTGCCTATATAGTGGGTTCATTCTCAAAAAATAAAATTGTTACCAATGGTTGCTGAAATACTAGCCATCAAGCCATATGAAGGTCTTTCGCCACACCGTCCGAAGACAGTGATAGACAGGGACGTTAAACCATTGGTCTGGACTCTCGACAGTAACTGTCTGGCTACGACCCTTTTTGAGTACCGCAATCTTGAATTCTATGCTGTAAAATAAATAGCTGAAAAGCCCGATTTTTGTTTTAATTTAGCAACACATAGTTGTCTGATCCATTGTAATTTATAACTGAAATGCAAGTACATCTGGGTCTTAAATGAAGTATTTGTACTAATCCACACTGCTGGTATCTATTCTACCCTTGTTAGAGCTCATCGAGTCAGTAGGCCATAGCTTTCTAATAATAATAATTAAGCGACTTTATATCTAGCTCACTTGCAGCGCTATAGCGATGTCTAAATGATATTTCTGATGTTAAACCCCTCTGTTCGAATCTTTGTAAAATGGAGATAATTCAGGATTATTTATCTCATATCACAAGCCACAAGTTCACATCATTACTAATTTCGTCGGCGGTGCCAGAACCGACTGCGGTGGAATGCACCGCGCTATCAAACAATGTTTGCAGCGTCGCGATCGGCAAAGCTTATTCGAAAAACTTACTCTATTATTAGCAAGATTTCTTAAATTTGTAACTACCTTAGAACTAGTTAAGGCTCTCTTAATATTTTTCTCTCTCTCTCTTCCAGGTTTCGGTCTGGGACTGATTCTATTTCATATATTCAATTAACTTCGGAGTCTTGAATAATATATCAAGTAACACAACAGGAATGTGCTATAGGTCAGCGGGAGGAGAATGCGTGCAGCGCCATCTAGCCAGTGTATTTTGTTATTTTGTTTCTCCTTTGATGGCTTTGGTTCCACTTCCTTGTTTCGCTTTATCTGGTCATCCTCCTCGAAGTCGTCAACTAGAATCGTGGTTTCTACAACCTTCATTCTGAAGAATCCAGACGCCAGACTTCCATGTGTTTCCTTCACGATGTAAACGCCATCCGTTAGCATTTCAATGATCACATCTTTAACTGACTTCACATTAGGTTCTAGCACAGCGATCGCTTGACACTTATTTTCCACAAGGTAGTCTTCTTCCTGAAAGTAAAAATTTAATGAAAAGTGCCGTTTTCCTTAGTTAATTCTGGATATACCAATGATCTCCCGTCAGTATTTTTAAGTATCATAAAATGACACTTAGATGCCTCCCCCACCTATATAGGTCCACCAACCTGTAAACAAAACAAATATCAGGTATATAGCCTCACCGAATAAAAGCCCCCCTCTCCCTCTACCCCTCTTGTTTACATCAACTAGAATAGGACAGTATATAATGCAAGTATTATATCTTGTCAAATATTCAGGAAATTGTAAGGAATATAGAAATGAATAATATATCAATTTATTATGACTCTTATAAAGAACTGTGTTAGTCTCAACGTATTTTTATCAACTAATTCCAAAACGTTTACTTTATATTGCATTTTATAGTCCCCTCCCCAGATATAAGACCCCATTTACAATCCCACCCGAAAACCCCTAACAAACATGATATAATCCCAGGGCTGGAGTCAGAAAAGTTGTTGCTTTTTTTAAACGGAGGAAACTGGTAAACGTTTCATTGGACTGATGGTATATCATTCTGGAAAACTAGTTTATAAACAAACTAGGTTCTCTACGTCGACTAGTATGCCAAATTATGGATAAATCCGGCAACTGAAAAAGTTGATGTGTTGTGTTTTTTGTCATGGGGGTGACTTTTCGAACGCTAGCCCTTCATTAGAGCAAAAGAGGGGGTTATGAACGAAGGTAGGATTTATATAAAATTTGCATAATATATGCGGATTGAAAATCGAAGTTATGCCATAGATTAAAATAACTTAGATGTGATTGGGTACGAACATGATTTTGTTAAGTACTAGAGTCCCCGATTCGAAAATAAGTTTTCTTCTTGCCTTTACAAGTGTCATTGCTACCAGGATATAGGGAACGCCACAAACGGTTATATGGTTGAATGAGTGGCAAGGAAGGTTGTCTAGCTACTGGTCTTGTAACACTGCTATTGGTATCATTATCTGAGCTGGGCCTGTCGTCCTGTGATCACAATTGTAATGCGAAACCGCAACGAATAAACCGAATTTCTAACAGTTGAGAACACTGCAAAATATATGTACCTCGTTGGTATGTTCGGAATCATCATCTTGTTCACGGTTCTCTTCTTTTTCATCTTCGCTTTCATTTTTATCTTCTTCCGCGTTTTCTTTCTCACTCTTAATTTTAATCTCATTCTCTGTCTCGTTGTCTGTGTCATTATCGTTTTGAAGAGAATGATTGTTGCTCTCATCCTTCTTTCCTACTTCTTCTTCTGTTCCTTTTTCTTTTTCTTGATCCTTCTCAACCTCATTTTTAGTCTCATTTTCATTCTCATTCTCATTCTCATTCTCATTCTTATCCTCAGCTGCATCTTCATCTGCATTTTCTTCTTCTTCTTCATCTTCATCCTCACTTAAACTAGATCCCTTCCGGCAGCCGCCAAAGGGATCAGGTTTTGTAAACTCTGGCCCAGTGTTCAAAACAATTACGAACTCAATCATAGCTACAAAGATGAACCCGAATGTAGGCAGTAAAAAGAAGTCCAACGCTTTCATGTAGCTTACCTGTGTGAATGAACAACAGCAATTTATTTTAGTTTTAATTAATTATCAATTCGTTGTCGCGATTTTAGGGGAGGAGGCTAAGGTGTTCGGAAGCGTGGGTGCGAATGAACCCCTTTTTTAGTCTCAAATCGCATACAAAGCATCTTATAATTAAAATTAGAATTCAACCAATTTGACCAACTCAAGCTCCACTATCACAACTTCTGTTAAAGTTGCTGACTTTATATTTTTGAAAGAGCGTACTGCATACTAATTGCGCCCTTAGGGCGCTTCGTCGGGACTGGCCAGCCGGAGAGAACTGATTGTTAAGGCGCGTGCGTGTATTTCCCGCCAAAAAGTCATCAAATTCTCGCGCCCTGTTCATCCGGTGCAGGAAAATGGAGGGGTTCTATTCCATTAGCAAGATCAGTCTGGCTGGAATTTGTTGCGATTGCTGTCATGTTCCACTTTAACAACTGACCGGTCCGGCCGGCCAGAGCAATTTTTTTCCAGCCGGTTTCATTGCGCATCCCGTTCTGCGCATCTTTGTTCGGTTCGGTTTAGTATATACGTGAGACCCGAGTTGGATTATGTTTTCTGTTGGTAAGGCGGTCTCTCGAGCATGCGAATAAATTTTTTTTTTTAGAACAAAAATATATATTCAGAAATATTTAAAACAGTTGAAAAAAAGGAAAAACAAGATAAGAAATATTCGATCTCATTTCGCTCGGCTCAATCCTGGAACCTTAGTTCTCTGGTCCGACTCACCAACCACTATATCACGCAAGCAATTCGCATCGAAGAACACCATTTCTAAAGTTTATAGAATGCTACCCAGGCCCCAAAATAAACCTAACTGAATAACGATGCGCAGAACGGGATGCGCAATGAACCCGGCTGGGAAAAAATATTCGCCCGGCCAGACCTGATTTAAAATGAAAATGTGAATTGTACAGATAGACAAACAAAACATTCGTTAAAAATACATTATAAAAGGTGCCCATATAGCTTGACATTTCTAGACGATACTACATTGTAACTGCACAGAACTATGGCCCGTCCATTTATATCGCTTTACGTTGGCGAAGCTATTCTAGGCCAGTCCGCAATATACCCTTTCTTTTGTTTTCCTGCCAATCAGCCCTAACGGTCGTAACATGTAATTAATAAATACTACCCTATTCTTTACAAACTGCATCGCAATACAAAGGTTAGCGTTCTCGCAATGAGCACAAACATCAACAAGCTTCAACAGGGGCTTCAAGTTAAATGGGATTTCTGGGATTGGTGGAGTTCATGTGTGGCGGTGAAACCAGACACCGGTTATAAACGACCTCGAGCCGTTTCGGACCTGGACTCGGCCTTTTATGGTGAAAACAGTACTGTTGTGCTTCTGTTTACTTACTAGTAAGAGCGGATTTCCCATGGCGTCGAAATATTTATATTACATTGACGTTGCGTTATCAGGATTGCATTTGTTTATCAGGACACGAGTTGTATCAAGTTTGACTTATGGAATAAAGACATCGTGTTACCAGGATTTTTATAGATTTTGTTTACATTTTTTTCGATTGTTTCTACAGTCCTAATTGTTTTCTAAACAGCCAATCAATGCATCATTTGCATGCCTGACAGTTACAATTATAACGTCAATAGCCATAACTTAATGACATCGACAACGCGGACTTCAATAACTGTAACGACAATGAGGGTAGCAACAACAGCGATGACAACAGTGACAGCAACAGCAATAGCGCACACTACAACTTCAGTAACAGCGACAAACGACAGTAGGGAGGTAAGAAATCAGGACGCACCGGAAACGGTTTTGTCGAGGGCACAGAGAAAAAGGCCGTTTTAAAATTACAGAAAACAATGTACTGCACACGCAAATAGTGCATGAAGTTGAACAGCCGTCCACCGTTTCTTTCCAAATTACTATGCGAAAGGTTTTGGGTTCTAAAGATACTATGTTAAATTGTCCTGTTGTTATTTTGGCATCATAATTAATATCTGTACTGAGCTCCTACAATTCATACCCCAAAGAATATACAACAAGAAAACAAATGGATATTATAAATAAAACAAGAACGTAGAATTTCAGAGGCCGTTGCATAGCCATTGCGTTCCTGGCTTCTTAACATCCTAAGTAAGAGCGACAGTGACAACAGCTAAGGGCAACGATAATAGCAACAAAATGGCGGCGACCACAACGATTGTGATTGGTCAGTCGTTGTTGTTATTATTTTTGTGGTTGTAATTGTGATTGACAGCCAATTTGGTACCAATGCATTTGTATGTTCTTTGACATCGCATTGCCATTCGACACTCACAGGAGACCCGCTCAGTTCAACTAAATAACTGTGATCTGTGTTGTGTAACGAACCCTTGGCATGGCTTTGTTGGCATTTCCCTGCAGCACTATGCTGGCCAGTATACTTGTGACACAAAGTGCGGTCCGAGCCGGTATTGCAGCCGGTGAAATGAAGTATGAACACCATGACAACATGACCAACACCACCCCGGGCACGTACACTGCTGATACGTAAAACTCCATACGTCTTTGAAAAGAGAACATGGCCTTCAAGCTTGTGAAGGATCCTTGGAAGAGAGAAATAAGACAATTCGTAATGAATATAATCAGTTTTCGATTGTAGGTTGCATTTACACGAGCATGGTGACTGACGGACACCAGAGTACACAAGAGAGAACATTTCAACACGGTGTCCGGGCATGGCTACAAGGTCGATACTATCTGTACTCCAACCGGGCACGAGCTAGCAGCAGTCTGCACATAATTTCTACAAGCGCCTGTCCCTGCTTTGACTTTTAAATAACATTTTTTCATTTCCTTTTGTTTCTCATTTTCCTCCTTTTGGACACTAGTAGTTCCAAAAACGTTTTGTGTCCGTGCTCTGGTACCGTACTTTCTAATAATTAAGTTCTTATTAGCTCATTTCTACCTGTGTGTGTGTATGCATTATTTATATATATATATATTTCTCAACTTTTACCTTTCTTTCTTTCTTTCTTTGGACCGACTCAACTGTTATAAGCAAATAATGTTCGGACTCCAGACTCGATTAGTTTCAAACTACTTCTGGATCCCAGCACTCATATAAATTGTAATTTAATCTTTAGTTTATCAAACTGTAAATAAAATTGCAGTAGCAGTTGCAGTTGCAGTTGCAGTTGCAGTTGCAGTTGCAGTTGCAGTTGCAGTTGCAGTTGCAGTTGCAGTAGCAGTAGCAGTAGCAGTAGCAGCAACAACAGAAGTAGGAGTAGGAGTAAGTGAGAAGGAGTAGAATATGAGTGCGTGAGCGTGAGTGTGGGTGTGGGTGTGAGTGTGAGTGTGTACAAGTGCGAGTGAGCGAGAGTAGTGCATCAGAAGTCGGGTTTCGGATTGGCCGGGCTTGTTGCCAGACATGACAACTGGCAAATATGATAACCAGTGGAAACTTGCAATTGAATGAAACTACAACACTAATTCTGCTGCAGTTCAGCCTGACATGGGAGGTTGCTTACCATTTCCAGATGGTACCTCGTGGCTTTCGCCTTTACGAATAGTAGAATTCATTTCTTCAAAGCTCTTCTGCAACTCATTGATACTTGAGTGAACATCAGCAACTTGTTGACTTTGCGAATCTCTAGAATGTATCGAGGATGATACAATTTCCTTCACAATCTGGTCAGCGAACTCTTCCAAGATTGATTTGACTGCTGCAGATGCTTGGATCCTGCTGATTTCAATGACTGTCTTCAATGACCCTGAAGGTCGTTGGGTGGCATTTTCACATTTTGCTTCGCCTAACGCGACTTCTGTCACTTCCAAAACAGTATCTCCAACAGCTGACTCTAATGTTTCTGAACTTTTTAGGATGTTACCAGGGTTTTCTTTACAGCTTCCAGCAACCACCTTGGCTACTGTGACATCAACATTGGTAATTTCCACTGACTGCATCTGATCCAATGCCTCTTTGGTTTCCATGTCACTCAGATACCAGGACTTCAGCTCTGCTACATTGTCTTCATCTTCTGGAGTCAAAGGAT
>JANVCJ010094638.1:0-10126 GCA_026413505.1 Epizoanthus ramosus
AATAACAATAACAATAACAATAACAATAACAATAACAATAACAATAACAATAACAATAACAATAACAATAACAATCACCATCACAGCCACAACCACAATCACAATCACAATGAGGGATACCACTGTTCTGAAATAACATGATAATATGACCACTACATGTAATTAGGAAGTCCCTGATTCCTGGAGCAAAAGAGGGCTGAATATTTGTGATCATTTATATATGAAAGGCATGCCACAACGAGTATAACTTAAAGCCAGGTTTTATATTTTAACACATGCACATTGCACATGACTGTATAACACTTTACAGTGTCTTGATCCTTATTAGACAAAAAGGTAAGTGAATGCTTGTATCTAATCTTCAACAAACCTCCCCAGTGAATGCCTTCTTTACATTTGCCATTAATCCAGTGTTCACTGAAAACAACATGAATAACTGTTAATCAAAAGGAACAAAGTTAATACAGCATAGAATCACATAGTGGAGATTAATCTCGCACGCTGATTGGCTAACGACAGTGCAAATATAATGTGGAATTGCATGACCTAAATTCCTCAGCTGCGTGTGCCGAAATTTACAAATTGGACAAGACTCCATGTTTTGCTTCGCGATTCGTGTGACATCATTCTTTGCGTGAAATTTAATGTGGAATTCCCTTGTCAGGCATTGAATTGTCCTATAATATTCACGACTACAACCTACATGTAGCTAGCTTGCAGATAACCTCTGGTAGAAACAAGACTAAGAATAGTTTTAAAACAAAAATTGGTTTTCTACATCGTTCTGTGAGTCCCACTAGCAACTGAGGTATTGTGCATTTGTTGTACATGTTTATACAGTTATCTACATTACGATAAATCAACTGAAAGTTGATGTATTATGTTTTTCACTGCAAGGGTAGAAAGTTTGAACTGCTGTTTCAAGCGCTAGCCCTTTCACCAAAGACAAAGATGCTCAAACTGTCCACCATCACGGCAAAAAACATAACACACCATTTTAATTTAGCTTGCAGATAACTGTATGTACAAGGGACCGCAGAGATAGGGGAGCCCCCTCCCCTATGCCATACACAAGAAAAATAATTCTTTGTCTTAAAAATTGCCACAAAATGGTTTAGCTAGCCCCTCCCCCCCCCTTCCACAATCAAAATACACTCTGTGGTCCCTGTGTACATGTACAACAAATCCACAGTACTTCAGTTACCAGTGGGCATTAACATCTGACTGGATTAAGAAAATGACTGCAAAAGCTTTTGTTTGGAACAGAAAAGTGACAATGAAATTAGATGGCCATATATGTACTGTACATATACCATTGTATATCACATCACTACATTTAAACAAAATTAGTTTACTGGAAAGAATACTCGATCAATAACTAGTCTCTTTGTTTTTTGTTTTGTTTAGCCTTGTTTACCCTTACTTTGCTTTGTTCCAACCTTGGCTTGTATTGCTTGCATTTTTTAATTAGCTTGTCACACACTGTTTTGATTTGTCTTTCTTTGTTGTATTAAATAATTCTGGGTTTTTTTACAATATTTTTTTACAATATTTTGTGTGAGCGTGGTTGGCTCAGTCGGTAACATCTCTGACTCCCAACCAGAAGGTCCCAGGTTCGATTCCCAGAACACCCGAGAGCTGTAGGAGGCGGGCGATCTGCAACAGGCCCGAGCCAAAATCGCCCGGGGGGTATTGGGCGCCGGCCGCTGGAGTGTAGGGAGCGGCGCGCAGGTCTTCGATGCGGCGGAGGGCGTCGAGGGTATCGAGGGCACGGCGGCCGAGTTCGCCGTCCTCGCTCGACCACAGGCGAGCCAGCCGGGGGAGGATGCGATCTGCCTTGGGGCCGAGGGTGAAGTCGTCGAGGCTTTGCATCACGGTGGCGGCGGGGGCGCCGCGCAGACTCTCGGGGAAGGCCTTGCCCACGGCGATGGCGGTGAGGGCTCCGGTGGTGCCCGGACGGTAGCGCAGGAAGCGGCCCAACCAGCCCCCGGCCACCGGGCCGCCGTGCTCCATCAGGTCCTGGGCCTCGAAGTGGGAGCGGGTGGTGTCCTCCGAGCCCGCGGCGTGGACCACCGCCAGTTCGCCTTCGCGGTAGAGGGGCTCGAGGGCCACCAGGCGGGGGTGGAGACCGAAACGGTCGTCCAGGGAGAGGGCGTCCGCGGGGCGGACGGCCAGCAGGGGACGGGCGCCAAAGTAGGCATCGTCACCCACCGGCGGCACCAGTTCGAGGCCGTCGGCGGCGCCGCGCAGGAACACCACCACCAGGCAGCGCTTGTGGTCGCCATCGCCGGTTATAGAACCACGGGGGGATGTCATCGTTCAGTACCTCTGGAATCCCGGCGACGCCAGGGTGAGGGCCAGTGCCATTTCCGGTGTACCTTCTCTGTCGGTTGTGCCGCTCTTCTCCTCCGGGGTTGGATTCCTGCCCAGCAGATGGGCTTGCAAGGCATCGACTCCGCCCACACGTTCAATGAGTTCCGCCAGATTGAGGTTTACGCCGGGGAGGCGTCCTTCGGCCAGGGCAGTGGCGAAGTTCCAACGCCACAGGAGGGTGCCATACCAGGGGCCGGCCTCTTCGGGGTAGCCATCGGGGGTTGGGTATTGGAAGGGGGCGTGGCCCATGCTGAGCAGGTAGTCGTAGAGTTCTCGGCCTTCGCCGCGGCGGGTGAGTTTCAGGTGTGCGCCGGTGGCGCGCAGGGCGGAGACCAGGAAGTGGAAGGGACGTTTGAATTTCTCGCCCGCGGCGGCACGGAAGGCTTCACTTCCGAAGAGCGCGCGCAGGGTGGAACGAATGTCGCCCGCGTTCTGTCCAAAGGCGGTGGCGACGTGGCTGACTGCGTCGAGGGCTGGTTCGTCGGCGATGAACCGTTGGCAGAGTTTGCGTGCCAGGTGGCGGGCGGTGGAAGGATGCCCCACTACAATGGCGAGCACGCGGTCGAGGTCTTCGGCTCCCAGCCCTGCTGGGATGGTGTGGCCGAGCACCTCTTTCTTACCGTCGTCGTGGAGATTTTCTTGGAACGCCACCTTTCCCTTGTTCAGAAATTCATCGGAGCGTACTGTCCAGCCCGTGAGGCAGCGGGCCACCTCCATCACATCGTCTTGGCTGTAGCCGCCGTCGACTCCAAGGGTGTGGAGTTCCAGGAGTTCGCGGGCGTAGTTCTCGTTGGGCCTGGCTCGCGGCTCCAGCGCCTGCTCGTCGCGTTCGGCCTTGCGGTTCACCCGGCCGTCCAGGTACCAGAGCATGGCGGGGGACAGGGCGGATGCGCGCAGCAGGTCGGCGAAGGAGCCCAGGGCGTGGCGGCGGATCACTTCGCGGTCGTCGGCCACCTTCAACCATTTGCAATCGCCCTTGGAGGCGTCGATATTGAAGTGGTCGCTCCAGAAGTGCACCATCACCTCGAAGAGTTGGCGCGAACTCATCACAGCGCGCAGCAGGGTGCCGCGGGTGATCTCTTCGAGCAGTAGCTCGGGCTGGTATTCGAAGAGTTCGCCCAGAGGCTCGTCGAGGGTTTCGAGGCGGCGCACGGCCCAGGTACCCCAAGGATCCTCCAGCTTTTCGGGGTGGAGCTGTTCTTCGATGTAGGCCGCGGTGGCCTCTTCGGCGCTGGCGGCCAGGGAGCGTAAGCGGCCATGGTCTTCTGGCCGGGGTCCGAAACTGAGGCGTTCGACTACATGGCGGATGGGGTCGACTTCGGTACCGGTGGGCACCATGAAAGGACCTTGAGGTGTTGCGGGAGGCCGCAAGCCGGCCACCAGGGCCTGTTCTACCTTCTGGCAACCCAGGGACGAGCCGAGCACCAGGCCGCTGCCGGTAGCCAGGAAGCGGCGGCGGGAGAGTGTCACGGGGTGGCCTCTTGCGGGGCAGCCTCCCACGAGGTGGGCTCCGGTGGGGGGGCCTGGGGCGCCGGGCGGCGGAGGTCGCGGGCGGCGAGGGTCGCGGTGCCCACGCCGCTCACGAGCGCCAAAGGCAGCACCAGGAACCAGCCCAGGAAGGGCAGCAGAAAGAGAAAGGTCAACACCGTGCCGCCGCGCAGCACCGGCCACCAGGGGCGATCGGCGTCTTGGGGGGAAGGCAACCCTTCGCCAATCCGCCGGGCCAGACCCGCCGAGCCCAACAACGCGAGAAAGGCCGGTGCTGCCACCATGAGGAAGCCGACGCCCTTGACCGGACCGCTGCCGCTCTGCACCAGGCTCAGGCCACCGAAGGTGAACGGAACGCCGAGGGCCACGCCGAGTAAGACACCGCGGATGGGAGTGTGTACGTAACGCTTCTGCGCTGCTCGCACCCAGCGCGGCCACAGAGCCTCGGCGGCCAGCCAGTAGCAGACGGCGATGAGTTGAAATCCAACGACCAGCAGGAAGATCTTGAGAATATCGGCCATGATCATGGTTGGGGGCCTCCTGGTGGTAAGTGATCTTTAGAAGTAGTCTCCTTACTACAACGGCCCGAGGCCAATCCAGGTTCCATCGTGATGGACCAGGCCTCGGCGCCCCGCGGCCACAGGGACCACCCATGCGCCGAGGGCTCCCACCCGGCGGTTGGGGCCAAAGCTCAATGGCGGTGTCAGGTGCGTCAGGTGACGATCGAGGGTTTCCAAGGCGTCCACCAGACGCCTGCGGCTGAGTTCGCGGCCGGCACTTTCAAGCCCTGCGGTGAGGAGATCCAAGGCGGCCAGCGCGCGCAGATGGTCGCGGGCGTGCTCACGGCTCAGGCCGTATTGCAGGGCCAGTTTCTGGTAGCGGGCAAAACCCTTCGGGGTGGTGTCGGCGGGGCGGCTGGGGAAGGCGAGGAAGGCGCGTTCGGCCAGCGGAGGCGTGGTGTCGAGGAGGGCGCCTGCCCGCGGGCCGAGCAAGAATACAGAGGGTTTCCAGCCGATGGCCGCGGCAGTGGTCAGGAACATGGTGGCATGTGGTGCTGAGCCGAGGAAGAAGACCGCGTTGGTGCCGGCGTCGCGTTCGACCTTGGCTTGTTCGGAGGTGAGGGGTGGTTCGCCCGTGTAGGCCAGCTCTGCGATATTTGCCCATGGGCCAGCGTACTCTTCCCCCTGGCGGCGGAGGGCGGTGGCCTCTGCCAGAGCCTCTGGCGGATGCATCACCAGCGCTCGTCCAGAGGGTGAACGGAGTTGGGTTGCCGCAAACTTCACGAGCGCCCTGGCGAGTTGCTCCGGGCCGGCGTGGAGGTAGAAGATCAAAGCATTCGGCGGGGTGGTGTCGGGAGGGTCGATGCCGAAGGCACCCACCAGGGGCACCTGGCTTTTGAGCAGCAGATCGACGATGTTGGTGTCGGTGAAGGTGCTGGTGTCGGCACCGGTGAGGTCGCAAGCGACGAGGGCGAAGATCTGTTCTGTCTCAAGAAATCGAGCCACGGCATCGGAGCGCTCCTCGGGGTTCTTGGGCAGGGTGAAAGCGTGCAGCTCCAGGCGGCGACCGTAGACGCCCCCGGCCGCGGAAAGTTCGGCGGTGGCGGCTTCGAGTACTTCCCACATCGCCACACCGGCGGGGCCGGCGTCGGGAGAACGCAATACGCCCAGGCGCACGCTGTCGTCTTCCACTCCTGGGTCGGGCACCTGGCCCAGGCGTCGCAGGTAGCTCACCAGGGCTGCTGCTTCGTCGAGGGTGAGCTGATACCGCGGCATGGCGATGTGCAGTCGGTTGCCGGCTGGATCGAGACCCATGGTGAAGGCGCGTTTCAGCATGCGCTCATCGTAGGGTGGGTGCCTTCGGCCGCTGCTGCGTTCGCCGCCCCAGGGGCGGGTGAGGGACACCCAGGTGATGTCGGAGGGGCTCAAGCCCCCTTCCGGACGCCCCCGTCCGTCGTCGCCATGGCAATTGGCGCAGGGCATCATCGATGCTGGGACTTCGGTGCCGCCTTCCCCAAGGACCGCCGTGATCTGGCGGTCGGACGCGCCCTGGGTGTAGATCTGGCGGCCGAGTTCTTCCTCTGCGGTCAAGGTTCCCGCCCCGTCCTCCGCCAACAGAGCCATGGCGGGCGCGGCGAGGAGGAAGATGAAGAGGACGCGCTGAAGTTTCATCGAGCCACCAAGGCGTTCATTTTGAGGACCAGGCTACCCAGATCGAAAGGTTTTTGAAGAAAATCCACCCCCTCTTGCTCAAGACCCTGGCGCAAGATGACATTGTCGGTGTAGCCGGAGATGAAGAGGCAAGGCAGCTGGCGACCTCGTTGGCGGATTTCTTCGAGCATTTCGGTACCGGAAAGGCCGGGCATCACGACATCGCTGATCAATAAATCGAATTCCTGGTCGTTTTCCGCCAGCTGGCGCAGGGCTTCCTCACCGTTGTTGGCCGTTTGCACCCGGTGGCCGAGGCTTTCGAGCATGTCGCGGGAAGACGCACGCATCTCCTCATGGTCTTCCACCAGGAGGACCCGCACGCCGAGACCTCTGATCGGAGTGGGAGCTTCTTCGGTCCGCGCGGCGAGTTCTCCATCGGTGGCGGGCAGAAAGATTTCGAAGGTGGTGCCTTGATCCGGGGCACTTTTCAGGTTCACGAAGCCGTTGTTCTGCTGCACGATACCGTAGACCGTGGCGAGGCCCAGGCCGCTTGAGGTGTGATCGCTCTTGGTGGTGAAGAAGGGCTCAAAAATCTTGCTTTGGAGCTCTTCGGGAATGCCGGTACCGGTGTCGCCCACGGAAAGGCGTACGTAGCGCCCCGCGGCGCGGGCGGGGTGCGCGGAGTCGCCGGGGGCAAGTTCGATGTTGCGGGTGGCGACGGTGATGGCGCCGCCGCGGGGCATGGCCTCACGACTGTTCACCAACAAGTTTGCCAGCACCTGTTCGATCTGAGAAGGGTCGATCTTGATGTGCCAGAGTCCCTCATGGCATTCGGTTTGGAGGGTGATGTCTTCCCCCAGAAGCCGCGCCATCAAACCGCCCATGCCGGAAACCACCTGGTTGAGGTCGACCACTTCCGGCTTCACCGGCTGGCGACGACTGAAGGCGAGGAGTTGTTTGATGAGGGCCGAGGCCTTGGTGGTGGTGGCCATGGCGGAATTCATGCGTCGTTTGAGGGCCTCGCCGCTCTCGCCCTTCATCTTTGCCACTTCGCAGTGCGCCCGCACCGCGCCGAGGTAGTTGTTGATGTCGTGGGCGATGCCCCCTGCCAGGCGTCCAACGGCTTCCATTTTCTGGGCCTGGCGTAATTCCTCCTCCCGTTGGCGCAGAGTCCACTCCGCCCGCTGGCGCCGCGTCTCATGGCTCCACAGCACGCCCACCGCCGAGAACACCAGGAATGCCCAGGCCGCCATCACCATCCGCATGCGCGAGCTGGAACCGGCCCGCAGGGCGGCGGTCCGCTCCGCCAGGCGGGTGCGCAGGGCCTCGGAATCGCGCAGTACCTGGAGGAAGGTTTCGTCGAAACTCTGGTCCATCGGGGTCCCGACACCTGCCCCCTGACGGTACCGCTCCACCGAAACATCTCGCAGTTCCACCAGTAGGAGGCGCAGGCTTTCCGCCTGGGCGAGGAGTTCCGCGTCGCGCAACGGCTCCAGGGGCTGGCCACCGGGCTCAAGTTCGCCGCCGCGCACCACCATGAAGAGCAGATCGACGGCGTGATCAAGGTCTTTCCAGATCGACTGCACATCGATACTTTCGTCGCCGGTGAGGTGCTCTTCGAGCCAGAGATGAGAGGTGGCGACCGCAATTTCGAGGCGCCGCAAAGCGTCGTCGAGCCGAACTCCCTGGACGGCCTGGAGTTCGCTGGTGCGCCAGGTCCACAGAAGCATCACGATCGACAGGAGGCCGAGCAGCAGCAGCAGCACGGGGGTCCAATGCCAGCCGCGAGGGCTTTTTCCTGCCGGGGAGAGGCGTTCATTGAAGGAGACGGCCATCAGATGTCTTTCGGGTGCGTTCGCCGGCTCAACTGCGTTCGCCTTTGAGGGTGTACCCAACGCCGCGCACGGTGTGAAGAAGATGCTGCTTCCGACCGTGGTCGATTTTCTTGCGCAGGCGGTGGATAGTAACGTCGACCACGTTGGCCATCGAGTCGAAGGCCGAATCCCACACATGGTCTTCCATGTCGCCGCGGGTAACCACTTCGTCTTGACGGTTCATCAGGTATTCGAGCAGAGCGAATTCCTTGGGTGAGAGTTCGATGGGGCGCTCTCCCACCCACACCTGGCGGCTGGCACGGTCCATGCGCAGGTCTCCGGCGCGGAGTTCGGGGGCACGGCGGCCAGCGCGGCGGCGCAGCAGGCTGCGCACCCGAGCGAGCAGTTCCGCCACCGAGAACGGTTTGGTGAGGTAGTCGTCGGCACCGGCATCGAGGCTGTCCACCAGGTCGCTGATGTCGTCCCGCACGGTGAGCATGAGAATCGGCAGTTCCGAGCCGCTCCGCCGCCAGGCGCGCAGCAGATCGATGCCGGTGGGCGGCGGGATCTGCCAGTCGAGCACGGCAAGATCGAAATCGTACACGGCGACCAATTCGTCGGCGACGTCGCCGCTGGGGGCGTGGTCCACGGCGTAGCATGCATCGCGCAGGACCTCGCAGATGAGGTCGGCCATTTCTTGATTGTCTTCGACCACAAGAATTCTCATGGCGTCTTCCTCGCGACAGCTCGGGGTCGATTCGTACCCGGCTGTGGATCGCGAGAAACGAAGACATGAAAGAGGTGTCTGACGATGCCCGGGAAGGCCGCAGCCAGGAACATGGGGGACGAATGAGCAGGAGCTTATCATTTCCCATGTCGCTGGCCGAACTTCTAGGAGTCCGACTCTTCTGGCAACACATCTTGAAGAACACTGTTCAAAATCTCCAACAGTTCCTCACCGGACGCCAGGCCGACGGCTTTCTTCCACAAGCCGGTACGCAAGTTGCCGATGAGGAAGAGAGGGCTGTGGCTTTCTTTGTTTTCCACCGCGAGGCCCAGGCGTTTCAGGGCGAATTGCAGGTTTTCGTCTTCGCCGGAGAGGAAGTACCAGCCCTCGCGGGCATCCAGGGCTTCGGCGTAGTGTCGCATTGTCTCAAGATCGTCCACTTCCGGGTCCACGGTGAGCGACAACAGGTGGACCTCTTCGCCCAATCTCGGGCCGAGCCATTTCTGGATTTTCTTGAGGTTGCTGGCGGTGACCGGGCAGACCCCCTGGCAGTCGGTGAAAAAGGCACTGATCACCACCACCTTGCCCGCCATCAAGTCGCTCCAGAGGCGGTGCTCGCGGCCTTTGTGGTCGAAGAGCTTGACCTCGGTGAAATATTCGCGGGCGGAATTCTCCACCCGGGCCTGAGCACCGGTCCCGAAGGAGGCATCCGAGGCAGGGGCACCAAGGCTGATGCCGGCCGGGATCAGCAGGAGCAGCGCGAGCAGGAGAACCCGCCGGCCCGGTATGAAGATCTGCGAGCGGTTCATCGCCCTTGCTCCTGGGTTTCCAGGTTCTTTTGATCTGCTACGAGTCCTTCGATCATTTCCGCCAACTGCGCCGCGGGGGCGAGGCCGTAGGCCCGGGTCCAGCGATCGCTACGGGCGTCGCCGACGAGAACGATGGGGGCATGGTCTCCCTTGTCCGGGGTGAACACCTGGAGCGATTTGAGCAGGCGATCGACGGTGGGCTTGTCGCCGGTGAGCAAGGTCCAACCGGGGCGGCGGCCGAAGAGGTCGCTCCACGTCTTGAGGCGCTGGGGGGTATCTACTACCGGGTCGACGCTGATGGAGATCATCTCGACGTCCGCGCCGCTCCCCACCGCATCGCCGAGCAGCTGCTGGAGCTTGCCGAAGGTGGCGCCCATGGGTGGACAGACGGTGGTGCAGGTGGTGAAGATGAACTGGAGCATCACCGGCCCGTCCTGCGCCAGGATCTCTGGTAATGAGATTTCCTCCCCGTCCGCACGCACCAGCGGAACCTCCGGCGCCGCATAACTCACCATCGCACGTGCATAGCCAGCCGCCGGCATCTGGTGCTGCGCATGGTCCTCCGGCCCGGCGGCCTGCACGGCAGGCCCCCAGAGCAACGCCAGCAGCACCACGGAAGACTCAATGGATCGAATAAATCGCCACATCATGATGCATCGGATCAAACTGGTAGAAGCGCAAGCGGCGAGAGGCTTCGAAATTGAACTGCACCTCGAACTTATGCACGCTCGGCTCGCTCTCACCCGGCGGCACACAGAGGAAGCC
>JANVCJ010094649.1:0-10125 GCA_026413505.1 Epizoanthus ramosus
GAGTGCTGGGACTCCAGAAGTAGTTTGAAACTAATCGAGTCAGGAGTACCAACATTATTTGTTTATTACAGTTAAGATGGTCCAAAGAAAGAAGGTGAAAGATGAGAATAATATATAAATATTACATACACACATAGGTAGAAACAAAGTTATAAGAACTTAATAATTAAAATAGACTTATTCTCTATAAAATGTTACATCTAAATGTCAAGGTAAAAGTTTGGTTAAGGATTTAAAAACCTGAAGATGTACATGTCGTATGAAAATGTTTGTTTTTAAATCCTTTACCAAATTTTCACCTTGACATTTATATATATCTTAATAATTAGTATACAGGTACATGTATAGAAAAGAGGTTATAGGTATAGAGGAAACCGATTGTTTCAATTGGAACCCCTGTGAAAGCATTCAAACTTTGCTCCAACGAGTACCCAAACATAGGGTCTGTTTGAATGCCTGATCTGACACCTGTTGAATGTAAAATGTTATTGAAAAATATTTGCATGTTTTTTGACTGGAATGGATTGAACAGCCTTGCACAACATTGCACAACATGACCTAACAAACGCTGGCTGTTTGTCAATGTTGGACCCACTTAAGCTAGCCTTTTTAAAATCATAGTGAAATAACAGATGTTCACAAAAATAATGTGAATTACTCATTAGAGGTGGTTATCTTTATTTACAGGAAAGTAGTAATCAAGAAAGGATTACCTGTACCAGTGAAGCAGCCGTAGTTGACAAGTGTTGTGAGCCACCAACAGTTTTATTAATAGTTGTCTCTTCGTCAACAGATATCTAAAATATAAATTACAGATTCAGATTGTAAACATCTATAATATAACTGCACTAAAATGTCAAATGCAAAAACATGTCTAAAAATTCACAACACCTAGAATAGTCCGAGCAGGATTTTGACTAGTGGGCCCAGTTGCTCAAAAGTGAGTTAACGTTAACGCAGGGCTAGAATTTTAACCCATGATTGGATTTACTGCCTTAAAGAGTGATTTGGGCTATTATGTGGGTTTACACAACTGAGTTTCTGAGGAATGTTTCAATAATACTTCATAAGCACGGGAGTATATTTTTATAGATGAAAAATCCTCATTTTAAGTTTGGAACTGCTTAAAAGGTGGTTAACTTGAACCAAGGGTTAGAACACAATAATTTTAAATGAGATTTCTTCATTTAGGAATTCATACATAACCGGTGCTTATAAAGTATTAGTGAAACATTTCTCATTTCTCATTTTTCAATAAAAATACTAAAAAAATCTAGTCACATAAACTCAACATGACACCACAAAATAGTCTGTAATGCGGTAAACCAAACCATGGGTTAAAATGTTAACCCTGGGATAACGCTAACCCGCTTTCAAGCAACCGGGCCCTGGTCTACAATTGATTGATATGAACTACGAAATGCTTCTGCCTCCATAGTAACCTTTTCAATTTTAACAATAATAATAATAATAAGAAGAAGAAGAAGAAGAACAAGAGGGTTCCTGCAGCTAACAACTCAGCAAATTTAAGACCATTTTAAGACTTTTTAAGACCTAAATTTATAAAATTTAAGACTTAATTTTCCTTCGAGCTTTTATTCAAAAGTTATAATGGAGGCTGTTCTGTTTAATGGCGCTTAATTGTGTGGAAAACGATTATCCGCAAACTTTCACAAAATAA
Source organism: Epizoanthus ramosus (assembly GCA_026413505.1). Lineage (NCBI taxonomy): Eukaryota > Metazoa > Cnidaria > Anthozoa > Zoantharia > Epizoanthidae > Epizoanthus > Epizoanthus ramosus. The sequence continues at coordinate 1,682 of JANVCJ010094649.1, forward strand.
AGATGCTTTCATCAATACTTTTTATACAATCTGAATCTGCACAACGTGAGATTGAGAAACGAAAAATACTTTTGAACCAAAATTTAAAACCTTTTAAGACCCCAAGGATGAAATTGTCAAAATTTAAGACCTTTTCAAGGCCTTGTAAATACAAAAAAATATATAAGACTTTTTAAGATCCTGCGGGAACCCTGAAGAAGAAGAAGAATACGAAGAATATAGTATAAAGTTAACAGGTTAATTAATTTATATACTTGGCCATACATAGCACCCCAACTACTTTTGTACAACATCCTGTTTATTGTTACTTATTAAATGGAGTGATTTCACTCAACCTGTGAAACAATCAGTCTAGTGTCCAGTAGACTAAAGTGAACAAATAAATAGATATGATTTAGAGTGAAATAAGTCCATTACTCTAGGATTTATTTCACAATTTAAGAAAAAATCACTCTTGTATTATACATTTGCTATTTTAAAATAAGCATTTAAATAAACCAGTCCAGTTATACTATAATAATATTAGCACCACAAATGACTGGTTTATAAAGCTGAAGGAAGTGGTTGTCCCAAAATAAACCAATGCTTCATCACTTTGCTATTGCACACTGCTGGTGATTCCCCTAGATGTAGTTCTTCCTTTAGACAAAAATAGCAAGTGATTTGCATCTGCTTCATCCTTTGTAATGTGATTAGCATACAAGATTTGAGGTCTATACTACACTACAAGAATGGTTTCCCTGCCACACTGGGTTTCATGCATTCTGCTTTGGTTTCTATTCAAATAAAGAAACTAAAACGTGATTTTGTTTATGGTGTTGTGACATTAAATTTGGCAAAAGACGCCTTACAGGGTTAAGCATAACATATTTAATATTACATACTACGCTCAATTCGACACAAGACTTTATAGTGAAACATACCTGGCTGTTGCTTCGTAGAAAATCATTCAATGCATTTGGATCACTGGAGGTTTGAACAAGAAATCCCGAAGTCAAGGTCACCATATAGATATCGATTCACTAATATTGTTAATGTTATTTGGAGTTAAAAATAAAATATAGTTTGTGGAAACAAACTTTGCAGTGATTATCAATATCTTGAAATGATAATTCAACAAATTCAACAGCAGAACGATTCTTACTTTATGACATCCAACAGACATTTTCCATCCTCCATTATTGCTCCCGGTAAAACGGATTCCACCTGACATTCAAAACACGACAACATTAGCACTTAGAATGATACAGACAGACGACAGTCCCCCTGACCATCAAAATTCGATCCCCTCTTTGATCGTTAATTCGAAAACACGGGGAAACTGGGGGGAATGCCCAAATATAGGATTACACGATGCCAAAATTCGTGCACGCGCAGACACCCGGCTGTTCTCTCTCTAAAAATATCTTCCAAGTTAGCTACATTATTTGTTGTTGTATTCAGGGGTGTAAAACCACCCATTGGATGAGGAACAAGTAACAGCTACGGTAATAAAATAAGCTAAGAGAGATTTCCTTTCGCTTCGGCCGGGTGGTGTGCTCGAGGTTGTTTGCATATGACGTATTTTGTTCGATTTTACCTGTGGACGCGTCGTGATTTCTCACTCATTTCGCTCACTTGAAGGATCCTGGACATGTGGAAAATGCCGTTCTCCCCTTTGCCGGGCCAAATTTCCTGTTTTGGAGTGATTTTAGCTAAAATTTCACGACGGTCATGCGACCGCGACTTGCATTTGTTCCAAGGCAACAATATGCGGGGTGGCCAGGGGCACGTAAGTAGCACGTGACATGGCTAACGCGCGCTTTCAGGGCCGCCAGAGTCTGGGACTGATGTATGCATGGATTTGGCGGGAAACCAAATGTGACCTGGTTCGAGAAAACAAACATATCAACTGAAAAACTCGTTTTATCGGGTGTATATACAAAATCTAACGTGAAGTGTGTAAATCCCAAATGGTCACAAATATAACTCTACACTCCATGCTCCAATTAATATATTTTTGTTATCACTATAGGGTAAAAATTATACCAAGGGCAAGGCAGCCGCTAATGGCAGTTTGCAGACCTCCATGACCATGCCTTATAATTATATCACAATTTCCGTTTGTTTCTTTTTTAAACGGCGGCGACTAGGTTGATCCTCAAAAGTTGTTTTTCAAATGTGAACTGAGGTCGTCAATTACGGCATTGTCAGCGGTAGGTGGTCCAGAAACAGAAACTCAGCCAGTGTGCTCACTGGCCGCTATTCACTGATTCAGTGGCTGAGTAAACAGGCCTAAACACTGATGGTATTAAATACTAAAACAATTTAAATTATTTCCCTCAGCCCGCTGGTTCCAAAATCCTACTTCTACAAACGGTTTATAGTTCTCAATAGCTTCGGCTCGGTAACAGGTAACTGCTATCCACGACTCAAGATTCACCTGGGCTACTCGCGTTTTAAAACCATTAAAGTAATTTTCAATAAAGTGATCAGGAACTCAGTGAATTGCAGCGGCACTGATGCGGCTGAATTGCTATATAAGTTAAAAGGATCGGTTAAAAAGTTGCAAGTTTTTAAAAAGGGAAACAGAATGGGGGAAAAACTATTCTTTAAACTGGAAGTGCGGCAGCGAAAGGCTGTATAAAAATGATTTGATTTTGATAGCGTTTCTGAGGTTATTATTTCTTTTCTGAGGCAAAGTGCCGGGTGCGGGTTCATGGCTTTATAAAATGATATTTGTGAATATTTGTGAGTAACACAAAGCTATACTTGAAAAATAATAATAAGTGTTCTTTACATAATGCAAAATATCAAAATACTTAAACCGCAACTATTATTAACAGCAATAATGATAATAACTGATAATAATAAAAAGCAATTGATCAAGGTTCGTTTAGCAATAGTTTCCTTTTCTTCATGCATTTAACTGATACATATTCTGATACATGAACATGTATTTGTGATACATTGTTGTTCATGCATGATCAATTGTAATTGTTCATCTTGGTTAATAGTAGTAAAATCTATTTCTAAAATGTTGCTGATTTTATTAATTAATTCATTTCTTTCCTCGTTGTAAAATACACACTCAAATATAAATTGAGTCTCATTTTCAACAGAATTCGTTAAGCAAAGATTACAAAGGCGTTCCTCCCTTGGTATTTTGGGTGTACAATACCTACCCCTTTCGATCAAAAGGTTGTGATTACTTATCCGTAATTTTGTAAACTCTTTTCTAAATAAAATATTCGTCACTGATGTTAGATAGCTTTCAGATGTATAATCAGTTTTAATAGTCTTGTAAAAGTGTAACTTGTTTGAATTATCCTCTTTAGTTTTTCACAAATTTATAAAATATTTCTTTAGACTGTCTATCTGATTATTTGATATTTCTGTAGGATATAATATGTCATTTTGTAAATTATTCGTTTTAATCAAATTTTGAACATAGGAATGAAAAGATTTATGTCCTCTTTCATATAAATATTGTGACACGAGAAACGTCTGCTTCGCTACTGTATTGTCATTCATTGCACTTAATATAAATTAAGCTTTTTTATTTACACCGAGAAATGTCTTGCAGTAATAAATGTTGCTTTTCAACCGACGACTTTTCCCAATAATCGAAATCATCCTTTAAGGATGTTCCCCAAACTTCAGAGCCGTATGTCAAAATTGGGACACAAAACGAAGTAAAAAGTCTCTTTGCTATATTAAGAGAAAGTTTATCTAGTTCTACCTTCTTCCTTAACGCCATTAGTGCATTTCTAGTTTTGTTACTCAGAACTTCTATCCCTGTTTTAAAATCACCTGAAGCTGATATTTTAATCCCAAGATACGTGTAATGTGATACGATGTCAACTTGAGTGTCATCAACCACGATGGGTACCTTGACAGTAGTTCGTTCAACTTATCTGGACCTGTTAACATGAAGACTGGTTTCTCAACCCTTATCTCTAACTCATCTACTAGCTAGGTCAAGACAAATTTCAGTGGTCGGCCATTCTTCTTCAGGCTCTGTTACAAAGGCCGGACCTTGGAACCATTTTTCACTGGCAATCAACCGACTGACTGAGAGTCCGCGAGAGGCATTATCAGCAGGATTAAGCTCACCTGGGCAGTGTCTCCACTGACTTGGTTGTGTCGCCTTTCGGATCTCTTCTACTCTGTTAGCTACATAAGTATTGAATCTTCGTGACTCATTCTTAATATACTGAAGAGTAATCTTGGAGTCTGTCCAGAAGAATGTGGATTTCTTTCATGACCAGGCCATGCACTCGAACAGCAATATTGGCAGCTTGTAATTCAAGTCGAGGGACAGACAATGGTGCTGTGCGTCTCTTCGCTACGATAAGACTACTCTCTACCACGCCAACTGCAGATTCCTTTCTCAAATATGATGCAGTTCCATAACCATGTTCACATGCATCGGCGAAGTGATGCAGTTGAAAGGTTGCACTGGAAGAACATCCATTTGTGAAAAGGCATCGTGGCACACTTACTTGATTCAGAAGAGACACTTCTGCTTACTATTTCCTCCAGTCATTCTGCAGGTCTTCAGGGAGCTCTTCATCCCACTCCAGTTTCCTCTACCAGGTTTTCTGCAGAATTAGCTTTGCTGGAAGAACAATAGGTGCAATTATGCCAAATAGAGCAAATATGGAGCTAACAGTTGACAGACAAGCTCTGCGTGTATTGTCGTCAAGACGCTTGGGAGACAAGGCTGCTTTAACTCCAAATGTGTCATGTTGAACATCCCACTGCATGCCTAGGGCTCTTTCTACTGGTAGTTTGTCCAAATCAAGGTTCTTGGTTGTCCTATCTTCGGCAAGGATCTTCGCTAATACTTTGGATATAAACTTAGTCAATCGAAAGTTCCCCCTGCGCAACATGGAAATCAACTGAAGTGCAGCGCTTGCAGCTTGCTCAACTGTGCGCTTTGAATACAAACAGTCATCAACATAAAAGTTTCTCTTAACAAGTTCAGCCACTTCCTTACCAAACTGAGACTCGTTGTCTATGACAGTCCGTTCCAGAGCCCAAGCAGCAATACAGAGTGAATCAGCCTTACCGAATAGATGTACCATCATCTTGTGCTCACTTGGAAGCTCTCTCATGTCCTTGCTCCACCACAAGAAGCGCAGCGCATTGGTATCTACATCTTTACAGGCTACTCTATGAAACATAATTTGAATATCAGAGGCAACCGCAACTTTCTCCTTTCTGAAGCGCAGCAGCACTCCAATAAGCGAATTATTCAGTTGCGGACCTTGCAAAAGTTCCTTATTTATAAAGGATGTTCCTCCATATTCGGCTGCGGCACCATAAACAACTCTTACCTTGGACTTGTTTGGGTTGATTACACCATGGTGTGGAAGATACCATGTGTGGTCACTCATCTGTGACGCTTCTTCGGGTGTCAACCTTCTATCATAGCTTTTTTCAATATAATCATTCATAACTGACTTGTATTGTTCAGCGAACCCTCGATTGCGATCAAATTTACGTTTCAGTTGCCGAAGTTTCTTCTCAGCTAGTTTCCGATTGTTCGGCAAACAAAGACTTTCACTCTTCCACAACAGACCAACTTCATACCTGCCATTCACAAGTTTAGTTGTGGATTTAAGAGTCCTAAGGGCATCTTCATCTTCAACACTGTAGGCACATTCACCTGCATTTGTAAATCCATGCTTCTCTGTGGACCAAAACTGTTCCACTTGTCGGTCCAATGACACTTCTGAACAATATTTGCCACAGTCAAACTCAAATACACACAGTGCAACAGGCTTACCATCATCCTGGTTCTTGCAGGTTGGTCCTGCCACTGACCAACCAAATGGGGTCTTCATTCCATATGGCTGATTCTGAGGGTTGTCACTCCACACATAATCGAACAGTGCATCAGCTTGCAGAACATCTTGGCCAATGAGAACAGACACTTCCCTTACATCAACATTGGCATCTGGTAAGTTCAAATCTGCTAGATGAGGCCATTCAGATAAGTCAACCTGATTTGGACAATACCGACTTGAAATGTTCAAATCATTAACTGTCAGTCCATTGCAGACAGTGTAACATGGAGCATTTCCTTCAACTGGACTCACATTGAAGCTGACTCCAGCGAGCTGGCATTTATGATCATTTTGTGTTACAGTGTTTATGTTCACCCTCTCTGGGATTCCCTGAAGCTGTAATCTCTCAGCCATGTGAGATGAAATCAATGAACTAACAGACGCGGAGTCTAAAAGTCCATAAGTTGAAACAACTGTTCCATTGTTAGCTATTACCCTTACTGAAACTACCTTGAACAGCACAAGCCTTCTAACTGAATTGCCAACTGCTGTCTCATTCACAACTATAACTTCGTTTACTTCATTGTCACTTACTGGAGCTATCTCAGTCTCACCTTCTTTATCTTTCTTTGGCTTCACAATATGTAGAAGGCTATGGTGGCTCATTGGGTCGGGACAGCCATTGTTTATACACCCTACCTTCTCAGGGCGCTTTCCTTTAAGATGGTAAACTGACTGACAGACAGCGGTAGCATAACTTACACTCACGTGCAGATCTCCTTCGCCAATTTACACTTTTTGACAGGAAGACAGGACATTTGGGTATGCAATGCCTGGACACTTCACAAACCTTACAATTCTTCACTTGACTTGAGCCTGCAGGCAAGCCTCCACCTTGGTCAGATTTATCTTTTTTTACCTCTGTAATATCAGTAGCAAGGGTAGGAATCTTCTGTGGTGGCTTTTTAGGAAATCTTCCATCCTTGACATCACAAGATATTCCACACACTGGGTCACTCTCAATTACTGATATTTCAGTAATAAACTTCCACTTCGTTCCTTCAATGTTGGTTTCCTACCACCAGTTTTCTCTCGATATAACTTGGCTAATTTCCTCCATTTCTCTACAAAGGATCTGGCAGGCGATCAAACATCTGACACAAGTTTGTGCTACAATCAAGCTCACCTGACTGTAGTTCATCCCTCGCCCAGCAGCAATTTTCCAGCTTGTCAGAAAGAGCTAGGAGAGCTGAACTATCACCTGTCGTATCCGCCTCTTAAACGCAGAGAGAGTGGGAACAGATCTGATGTTGTACGAGATCGAGGTCCATACTTTTGCCCCAACAAAGGCAAAGTTGCTGATTTTGGCAAATTCAGTATTTTGGTAGGATTAGCCTGCTTTGGCTCTCTCGTAGATCTTTCTTTGGGAAAGATCGATGAGATAACCTTAACCCTTCTATTTACAGTTTCAGTATACATGAAAATGGCTAAATGTTTCTTCCTGATGGTCCCCAGGTCATCCCATCCAAGTTCCTTTCGTATATCGACTGACATTATATCATAACCCTTGCGGGTTATGATTCTGGCCGCTCGATTTTGAAGTTTATGAAGTCTCGCCGTTAGTGTTTTGTTTAAATTACCCCATACTATGTCAGAGAGAGAGAGAGAGAGAGAACGAACGAACGAACGAACGAACGAATGAATGAATGAATTAATGAATGAATGAATGAATGAATGAATGAATGAATGAATGAATGAATGAATGAAGAAAGGTCAGTACAGTAGAAAGTAGGAGAAAGAGCAGAAGACCGGCAATACAATATTGACAATATGGGTAGTACCCGATGTTGACAAGGGGAAGACTGAACCAGCATATCTTTCACCTGACAATGCTGTCAACAAGAACGAGAAAAGGAACTGCACGAAATCGAGCAAATCCATATATGTGATCGCATGATATCAAAGTTAGAGATGCTGTACTAGTAAGATATGACACAAAACGAAAACCTAATCCTAACCCTAACCCTACCATTTATCAATTTTAAGCTGTGTGGTCAAGCCTTGTGCGCAGTCTTATTATAAAATATTTACAACAAATATGCTCGGAAAAGATCTTTTGTTATTAAACTTTGCGTTAGAGTTTCCTTCTATTTCTAGCACCGCCTTGTCAGTGGGTCTTAGTATAAAGAATATGTCAGAAGCATCATTTTGAGAGACAAACACCAAAATCTAGCTATTTTGAAAACCGGCTGGAGGCCTGGAACTAAGCCCCAGGTCTAACGGAGACCACGACCGTAACCTGCGTATTAGGAAAAAACCGACCTCTACAAAGAAGAAGCCCTCAAACAACTTTCCGACACTAACATCTATGTCAAAACCAACAAAGACCTCAATTCAACTAAAAAAACTTAATCAAAGAATTAAATAATCTCATTGCAGAAGAGAAACTGCCACCAACTGCACCGGCGCAACCTTTTCGTCACTACACCTAGAGCATCACAATTGTATCTCAAACCTAAAATTTACAAACCTAACAATCCTGGCCGTCCTGGATTGCTTCAGTGCTGACCATTCCCTAGCTACCTGGGCTCTTTAGCTAGTATAAAGTAGGACTGCTTCAGTGTTGACCATTCCCTAGCTACCTGGGCTCTTTAGCTAGTATAAAGTAGG
>JANVCJ010094660.1:0-10122 GCA_026413505.1 Epizoanthus ramosus
TAAATTGCGTATATTACTGCGAAGATCATTTCACTTCATCATATATACACCGCAGTACAAACCCACATCATAACAGAGGTATATGTCCCGGGCACCGTGCTTGGGCACCCCCACCAATCTGAACAGGATTTTATCGGTGCCTAAGACCTTTTCGAGTTTATTTATAATTTGCAATTGCGAAGGTAAAGCAAGCAAGACGGCAACAGAAAGGTCGAAGAGAAATCTATTGAAGTCGATATTCGTTTATGTTCTAGACCAAAAAGAAAAAACTAGGGGGTACAGGCACAGGCGCCAAAGTAGGATCAGTAAATTATTTCAAAGCAAATGTATGAAATTATTATTAATAACACGAATAAGAGCAAATGTATGGAGAAACTCAAAATCATTTGACAAGTCCCGCGCACTCCGTGACATTCAATAACTCATTGTTTTTTTGCAAAAAACACAAGTTTTCGTTTCGCAGAATCAAGTTGTTTTTTTCAAAGAATCCATTAGGCATTACGACTTGCTCTACTTACTACTAAATTAAAGTATTCGTTTAAAAAAAAAATTAAATCAAGTTTTTTTTCAAAGAATTTTAAAAGTTTTTTGCTTGAAATCAAGTTTTTTAATATTAAAATATTATAATAATAAGTATAAGTGTTTTCAAGTTTGCAAAAATTCTGTCGCGATCCCCATAGGCGAAATTTAGTGTAGGAAATCCAAAACAAATCAGCGAAGAAAAAAAAGCATTTTTAAAAAAAGTTGGCCGGGAGAGTATGGGCCTAGAAATGTCATTGGCGCATGGCACTCACCTGGAATCGAGGCATCAAAATAAAACAAGCTCAGCTTGTTTTGGAAAAAATATTAACAAAATGGCGGCATGGAAGAGAAGACTGCAGAGAGAATTGTCGGAATTACAGAAGCATCCGCCGCCTGGAATGAAACTAGACACACACTCCGTTTGTAGCAGTTTGACAACGTAAGTATTTGTTCTTAATTTGGTGTTTGAATTTTTAAAATGACGCTTAAATAATCGTTCGAACCAAAATTAAATGGAACTTGTCGACTTCTCAGCTCCGTTTTCGAGTTACGAAGCCATATGGATGAAAACAAACTATATTTGCAAGGTTTTGTGTTAGCCCAAGCGTCGTCAGTCTTTTTATTTTGCTTCGCAACTAAACTCTTGCTTCATTCCATTTTCAGGTGGACTATAGGTTTAGAAGGAGCGCAAGGTTTGTGTATACAATTTGTATTTGCCGTCTACTGTCTACTGAGAAACTCCGATCAGGATATGTTCGATGAAATCGAAAGTATTTAGTATTCAGTATTGAGTTCTGTAGTTATTTCTGACAATTTACAAGTTATTTCTTTGTACAGAATATTTATTATTAGTCTCTATTGGTTGTTAAAACTGCAGCAGTAGTTTCGATTTCGGTTCGTGCAAATTTTAGCAGCAACACAGCCACCCGACTATTTTCTGTGAGTATAGGAGTGGTATTAGGTGTGCAGTCCCTGTTGTTATCAAGGACTCAAAATCTCTGTTAACAGCAGAACTCCGAAGACAGAACTAATTTCCTTATATTTGTTTGATCATTTAGGCCAAATCCAAAAAAATAGATAGTTAGCATTCTTTTTTTCAACAATTTAATGGTAGGGTGAGTGTTTTTTGTTATTTTTTTAGAGAGATTGGGGATAGGAGCAAGCTCATTGTTTCACTGCACAATAATTAACAGGGTGGTAAGGGGTATTTTCATGAAGCGTAATTTGCCTTTTTTATTTGGCATGAAACGAGAAATGGCCATGTATATTTGGCTATTTTTTTTGTGAAGCGTGAAACAGAGATTTTTTTATCTGTGATTCGTGAAATATCTATTTTATTTAACATGAAATGTGATCTGCACCCCCCTTTACAACCCGCAATTAAGCCATAGGTATTTCATAGAGCTCTATACAACACAGAACAAAAGGCATCATTTGAGACTACATTTGACTTTCACCAAAATACTTTCCACGTGGCCAAATTCATGGTGATGTCACATGTTTTGCACACTCGAGCATGATTCTGCACATGTCTTGTTGAAGATAATCAGCTGCTGGTTAGTCTTTTTATGAACTCTGTATTCCACACTGCCCTGGATTTTTGCTATCAAATGTGTGAATGGAGAGGAAAATATCTTATTTTGGTATTTATAAATGTTTGACATCTTTGGGATCATTCTAAGAGAAAAAGTATGAAGAAAAAAATGTTTAGAAAATAATGATCAGTTGGCTATTTCAATGGTCGACCTTACATTACTAAAATATTATAATTTGAAGTCGGTATATGTCAGGTGTCTGACATTGCAGGGGCCAAGGAAATCATTCTTATAGAATTACCACTGTAGTGCCGGAGGTCCCAGGACACACTCCCACAGGAAATTTTGAGAAATTACACTCTGAGACAGCATTCCCTGTATTTTGGGAGGGTTTTTACATAAATTTTAGTCATCCATGAATTGATTTATCAAAGAAAAATTGCTGTTTTTATAAGTTTAGATGTGAGTAGTGATAGCTGGCAATTTTCAGAAGTGTGCCTTTCTAGCAAGCACTGCATAAGGTAAGGGTGCAAGGGCAGAGGCGTTAGATGAACGAGTTTCAATAAATTCCATGACAAAAATATTGGGAAATAGATGTTCAGGTCAAAATTTGCTGATAATTAACTGGAGTTACTGCTTTCATTAATAGTTGCCATAAAAAATATACCGGTTCATGGGGTGGGGCATGCAATTACCTACTACCTAGTATAGATATGAAGCTGGAGCCAATTCAATAAAGTTTTTACACTTGTAATTTAGAAGGGCATGCAACTCAGTTTTGTTTCACAAGTCTAGGACAATAGCTATACACTTGTAAATTACAGTAATTTATAAATTAAAGTTTTATTGAATTGGTCCCAGATTTAACTTTTAATATGGGTTCTAAAAATTGATGTTACAGATTTCTGCCAAGAATTACATAAAAGTTGAAAGGAAAAACAATTAGCTGTACCAAGAATATCCTCATGGAGTTTGCAAATTTCTGTTTAACTGGATATTCTTGAACAGACACTAATACTAATTAGCAGTACCAAGAGTGCCCTCACAGATTTTATGATTTTATGAAATGGATAATAACTTGGTACAAACAACAACAACAACAACAATTTATTTTCTACCGTTTGTGCTATTGTAATCAATACAACCTCTGTGAACATTGGCTTTAATTGGGAAATCTTCTATAAAGTGCATTTTAACTCAACAGTTTTTCCTCCGACGTTCCCTGATCTTGCCATGATTTTGAAAACCGTTGCCAAACTTGATCAAGGGAACCACTAGGCATGATGTACAGTGTACATGAACCATTATCTTGACAATTGGCCAAAAACAAATTTCATCCCTCCCTTCCTGTGTCAAATTCCCTACCCGGTCATGAACTTACTGACTATAGATATATAGACATGACAATATTTATTATTGATGTGTTCATGCCTGGAGGAAGATTCAAGTTTTGCTTTTCTTTCATTGATCAGTACGTTCAATGTACTTTACCTAATCTGCTAGCTAGTGTAAAATGTAGACAACTCATGTTGCAACTCAGTAAACAGTCCAAAACACATACTGCAAAATATGAACTTAGGGACCAGTCAGAATTTAAGTTGGAGGGGGGGGGGGGGTGGAGGAGAAAGTATTTTATTCTGGAAATTTAATGATATTTCGTCACCATAAAAGACACAATCCGGTATCAAAATCAGTTGATGATTTCCAAGCTAATTTGGCCGGGCCCGGTTGTCATGGAGCTTCATGGGGCTATGGGTGTCCATCTTGTCGCTAACTCGGCGCGTCAGCTCAGGAGGGGAGATGGAGGAGCTAATCAGCTCGGAAATAGCGGAATCCTAATTGCTAGACACAGTGCAAGGTTAACATTCTACAAGTCAATGCAATAGTGCTAATTTTAACCGATTTGAAACGGAGATTTGCCAGTTGACCTAAATTTATCCCAAGCCTTGCAGCTGGTAATCTTCAGATAAGGTCAGCATGACAAGATAGTACTGATCACCGTATCTGCATGATGATTGGTTTACAGGGAACAGACCTGACAACAAAGTGTGGAAACTGAAACAACGAAAGACGAAAGGACTTTCAAGATCTTGTAGTCTTCCTACCACCATTGTCGAGTCAAGTGCGAACTACAACGAAAGAGTGCAATCCGCAACGGCCGAGAATGTGTTGAGAGGTTAGTCAGTAATTATAGTGTTAAAATCTAATCTCTTTTTTAAACTTTTTTTGCAAATTGTATACTTTTGTAGTTCAATCGACCCATCAACGCCTCGTTGATGTTAAATTAGCAAAAATGATTATATGAGCGTTTCTTGAGCTTGCCTTGCAAGTGAACCAAATCCTCTGGATTTAGAAACTTTTATACAGCTTCTTAAAAGCTAGTCGTTTGCAACACAGGTTAGTTATATAGGTATTCCACAATAGCTGCAACATATACCAACGAGGCTGGATTGTTATGTTAACGAGTGATTAGTCATTTAGTGACCGCACATTCTCATCGCTTGTCTTTATCCTGTACAAATCCATATCAGCGGAGTCCAGGAATACTTCAATTAACCTCACTGTGAACTTGCTAAATTCTTCCAAGAGTGATCCTATTTTAAAACCACGAATGTGTTCTTTCGACCCTGTATCCGGGGATCTACATGTACACGTCTGTTAGAACTGCATTCTTTTGTTACCTGAACTGTCTGAGCAAATGCCATTATTTGTAGTTTCTGATCGCAGTCCTAAAAGACAGTCCCTCGGGGAACCAAAGCACATCATTCACAGCTCAATACACAATTCCATGCTCAAGTGTCAAAGCATTTTGTTTTTGTGACACCCGTCAATAATCTATTTGTTGAGCGGCAAACAGTGCGTGGTTTATATTTCAATTCACCTGCCCAAGTCTTTATTCCGAGTTTGTCCCGGCTGTTTGCACCTCTTTGTCCACGTGTCTAAAGTTGTACCTCATTTGCATGATCAGAATGCGTGTCTGATTTATGCACCGGACTGACTTTGATTTCAAAACCAAATTCACAAATGCGTGGGATTCCGTAGCGGTGAGTAACTAGTAGCAGCCAATATAGCGACCCCAGTGACCTTCAGCCACGCTATGTTATTGAGTCTCGGCTGAAAACATGAAACAGCTTCAATTCTTTCTCCTTCGATTAGCTGCTGTTTAACTATCAGCTACTCTGGGAGCTCTGTAAAAGCTGATCAATCGAAGGTTTTGCTCAAAGAGCACACACCAGGCAGAAAGCTGTAACCAGAAGCGAAATCAGAAAGGTGAGAGTATTGAATCCATACATTTATAACGGGGTAGAATTCACACAAGTTTTAAACATGTCGGCTGTCTTCACGTTGTTATTAAAAAGACATACACTATGAAACAGCAATTTAGGCTCAGATGGGTTTAGCCACGAATTCGTGAACCATTAAGTCAACAGTGATTAAGTACCTCTGCGTTTAGTTTTTAATGTGTCTTTTGTTTCTCACGTCAGTAGAAATTGAGGCTTGTACGTTTGAGCTCGTGTTGAATACTCTTACATACCTCGAACAAATGACCGCTTTAATTACGAAAACTATTTGTCAGATTTGTTGAGAAATGGGGAGATTAGATTTAACATAATCTTTATTTACAATTTCATGGGGAGGGATTTCGACGGTGTTGCTGTGTATAAAGTACGTTCGAATTCCACTACAGTCCATGCATGACGACATCTGTGTTTATAGGCGATACAAAGATTAAGTTTTGCCCCAACATAATGAATTACAGTTGAATATCGTAACTGAAGATATGTTGATTCAGCGTATTAACTGCAACATTTAATGTAATTTTGAATTCCATCACCGTTTGTATGTTGCATGTATTTGCGAACGACATTGAAATGAACATGGACGTGGAGTGTAGGTCCGTTTCGACTCCCAAAACATTTGTGGCGAAAAAATGCAAATATCTTGAGCCATATTGCTTAATAGTGAAAATGGCAATATTGCTCTCTGTTTTTCGACGGGCAGACGGATGTCAGAAATATTCACTTTGTGCTTTGTATATATATATATATAAATATATCAATATCAGAGTATGTCGCACTTGCCTTTGACGCCTTTGTTTCTGATGCTCGTGAGCCATTCACAGCACACATTAATAACCGTGTTTCATGCCATGCAATTTTCGTGAGAAAATTCCCACTACTGCAATCAGCGCACTTGACTCTCAAAGCTTGCTAGTGGTTTATACACCAACGTTCTTGACCTAAGCTGACATTTGGTTGTTTCGCAGACGTTTTATGTAGGTGCAGTCCGCTACAGTATTGGACTGCTTTCGTTCATACCCGCCACATTTCCAGTCTTTTTTCTTTATATAAAATAGACCGTAATATGTTTTTTGTTCCAAACGGAAGTGAGCATGGTCTGCATAATGGTTAGTCGTTAATCATTGGCTGGCCCGAGCGTTCTTGGTTAATTGACAACAATGAATATAAACTACAGCCACACAGAATCAAACACACTACATTTTAGTCAGTCTTGTAGGCCCACAAAACTAGTGTCTGAGGTCGCGTTTCGTTGTAGTTTAGGTATAAATTTTTTTGATATGTATTGAAAAAGTAGCCAGTTCGCAGCTCTCTAGAATGAATATTTTCTTTAGATGAGTTAAAGGTCAGCTATATCTTGCTATTTCATCTGAACTTTCTGTTTAACGTCCTCCCCAATTTTATATCCACCCCGAGGGTGTTATTTTATAATAATCTCTTAGCTTCATCAACTTAGGCCATCCCGATCCCCATAAAATGTTTCGTTTCCCGTCGCTCTTTAACTTGTGATGATGGGTCGGTCGGTTGGGTAAACAAAAAGGTAAGAAGAGGGACCTGAGTCTGAGTACAAACTTGGTGTGACTTCCAAGTACAAGTCGTGTAAGGTTAGCTTACATAAATGGAGGGATTTCTTCCGGTTCTGACACTTGAAGTCTGTTAAGAGTCCACAAATCCTTTTGCTCGTTTTAA
Organism: Epizoanthus ramosus; assembly: GCA_026413505.1. Taxonomy (NCBI): domain Eukaryota; kingdom Metazoa; phylum Cnidaria; class Anthozoa; order Zoantharia; family Epizoanthidae; genus Epizoanthus; species Epizoanthus ramosus. The sequence continues at coordinate 7,046 of JANVCJ010094660.1, forward strand.
AGTTTATAGAAACAAGATCTTCGTTCAAAGGTGTTTTCGAAAATTCTTGATGTATTCTAGACAAAATATGATTTTTTTATTTTCATGTCGGTCGGGCGACTGGAAGCGAAACACTTTACGAGAATGGTCTTACGGAGGTTTTTGGAGTTTGTCCTTGCCTCCGTTGTGAGATCTAACTTGTTATCACTTTTGGTACAATTCCAGGACTTTATGGAAATTTCTAAAAGCCTGTTCATATTCGCAAGTACGATTTTTCCAACTGCAGTACAAATGTTTTTAAGAACCCCGAATTTTAAAAGTAACTGGCCGCACTATTCTTGTACTCGGCACAAAAGACAGTAGTTATTTTTTTTGATGTGCTTTTGAATATTAACTAATCTATACTAGATTCTAGAAATGCATACATAATTCTAAACATGTCATTGATCCCGTCTGACACATGACGATTTATTATTGTATTCTATTTTAACCCAAGGTATTGAAAACTGTGGATTATCAATTGAACTTGGTTCTATTGTAATTTCTTTAAAAATCACAAAGCATTAATTTCTATTTTTGTCTGTTGGATTATTTCGAGCTTTGCTATTGACTATTGTGCTGTAGTCGATGCACCGTGTTTTCCTCCAAGTATCCCCCACTGTTAGTAGTGTAAGCAAAGTATATTTACCGACCCGGCGATTATTTGATCAAAAATTATTACGCCACGTCCGGTTTGCAAATCACATTTGCTGATCGTACGTGCAATTTCGCTCCTTTCCCATTGTAATTTTGCAAATACACAAGGTGACGTTAAAAATTAACTCTTAAATACGAGAATTTAATATTTTCTTGGCTATTTCTGGAAAGTGACATTGAATTTGTTATTTTTCACAGATGTCTCACGTATGTCAGTTGCTAGTCATCAGATAACACTCGCTAAAATGTCAAGAAAAACTTTAGCCGGCGCCGAGAAGAGCGAAAAAAAGCCTTCTATAAGGATCTTCCGCTCGGGTTCCCTTCTCAGCCGGCGTTCAGATAAGAAGGAAAACGTGGTTCCCGAGAAGGGACGACGAACTACAAGCCTTTCGATTTCAGACGCTGAGAAACTAAGTACGCTTCTTGATCAAAACGTGCAGTTGGTCGAGGAAAGGAAACTGGCTTTGGATGAATGCAACCGAATGATGCGCGAACTGGAGGAGGCACATTCGAAAACTCAGGATGCAGAGAGAGAGGCTGAGAATTTAAAATCGTTGCTAACGTCTAGCTACAGAAACGAATTGTCTGATTCGTCGAACGCGAACAACAAGACTTCAGAATTACTCTCAGGATATCCAGACGAAACAGGTTTAAATCTCACAGAGGACGAGAAATTATCTGCAGCGATTATATATCCTTCTAAGGTCGAGCAACACGAAACGACCATTGAGGCAAACGTATATGCGGTGGGCCATCATTCGAGCCCTTGTAAGGAGTGCGAAAGGCTTAAACAGACTCGAATCAAGGCTGTAGTTGAAGCAATTGCTCTAAGAAAACACGTTCGACAATTAACAGAGGCGCTTTCTGAAGGAGACGTTGGAAAAGAGAACTTAATGAACGAAATCGAGAAGAAGTTGACCACTGCTTTGACAGAGAAAGAAGTGGCGCTGGAAGAGTTGGCTACGGTTATTGAACAAAGGGATGCTTTAGTTTCTGAACGCGATAAGGCGCAGGAAGAGTGGGGAAAAGCGGCCACGAAATGGGAAAAGACTCTCGATCAATTGGACTCGCTCATAAATGACTTGGACAAGGTAAGCATCAGAATTATAAACTTCATTTGAGTATTTTGTTTTGAGTTCATTCACAGGCCGGATGTCCAGCTAGAGAGTTAAGTTTCATATTAAATCGTTTGTTGTGACATTAAACGGATGATATTTGGGTAATACGCCGGTGGTCCAAAATAACATTTCGGGAAAATAATTGAATATTTTTTCTTTCCGCCACATGATTAATAACTTGAATATATTTTTATTATGTTCAACTCACCCATGTAAACATTATTTTAATTTATTTTATTTTCATTAAAAATCTGTTTAAAATGAACAATCAGTTTTATCACTGAACGGTTAGAAATTATATTTTGCTATGACTAGTATGAATGCGGTTAGATTGTGACTAAACTTTTAAACAGTTCTTTCTGTAGGTGCAAAATAGGCTGCGAGTTTAATTATTCAGCACATGTTGGTAGATAATACGGCGCCAGAAAGGCACTAGCTATCGAATTCTAATTTTTTAAAATGCAAAACATTGCTAAACGTGATCGTATTTAAATTCCCGGTTTAATGTAGACATGCTGCATTGCACCAGAGACATATTCGATTATTCCACATTAGGCGACATTACATTGAAATTTGAACGTTCGGTTTGTATTACAAAGTGAAGCTGATCAAAATAAACTCTTATGATCTTGGTTCCAGTACCTCCGGATATCTGCCTGTACTCCTGTAGAGATTATTTTAAGAATCATGATAGTGTAATACATAGAAACACTCGATCGCAAAACACGAAGGTTAGTTTCGCTTAAACGATCTAGGCTTCCACGCTCGTTTTGCAACTATAAACGAGGCGAATTAAATTTCTGACCGTCTGACAACTGTTTTAATATGTTTCGTGCGAACGTTATTGCTAATCTGCAGAGCATTTGAATATAATTATTACCTAACTAATAAGTTCTAACTATGATCATGTATGATGACTCCACAACAACGAACTGATCGATATAAATTGGCCTTGAGAGGGAGTTCAAAAACTCCAGAGCTATTATTACAATGTTTTTAAATAATTTATTTAATATGTGTTGACTTGTGCCCGAATAAATCATTAGATGATGTTTGAACGTTATTGGCACAAATACAAAGTCATGACTGATGATATACTGATATGATTATAAACATCCGGTTGTTAGCTTCATCATTTGAGTAATAGTAATATTGGATAGTAAATAAGTAATAGTAAGAGTAATGGTAATGGCAATGGCAATAGTAATGGTAATGGTAATGGTAGTGGTAGTGGTAGTGGTAGTGGTAGTGGTAGTGGTAGTGGTAGTGGTAGTGGTAGTGGTA
>JANVCJ010094671.1:0-10121 GCA_026413505.1 Epizoanthus ramosus
GGGGGCACCACGGGCATTTTTAAAAAAAAAACTTTCCCCAACCCAATCCTCCCCCCCCCCCCCCCCCCTCAAAAGTCAAATGGTCCGCCCCTTAAGCCCGTACTTAACTGGCTTACAGTCAGGTGCGCCTCTGGACGGGTCTCCAAATAGTGTTGTGCTATCGTTTCCTGTGTCTGACTGATTCAGTATCAGCAGTCGTTACTTCAGACGGTCTTGTCAATACAAACTCCTAATTATAACATACTGTATTCTACTCACTCTATCCCTGGAGAGGTCTCCAGATGATGTTGTGCTGTTGTTTCCAGTGTCTGACTGGTTATCAGAAGCCAATATCTCAGATGGTGTGGTCAGCATGAACTGTTTCAAATTCGAGTTTGAGATCGGAGCCAGTCGAACACTGACAGGCTTTAGTTGTCGAAATGTGCTGAAGCTGTATTGATCAGGACTACACACAGCCCTACAAACAAAGTCTTAAATTTTAGGAATGTTTGAAATCAACTTACCACCATACCGAAAGGCATCAACTCCATTTTGAGGAAAACGAAGACAACGACGGGGGGGGGGGGTATTAAAACGGTTAGGAATTAAATTATGCCACCTAACCTGGTAATTAGTTTCCATGGCAACATTTGCTAATTAATTCATTAATGTTTCTATGGAAACAGATATTCCAAAATTTGCCACTTCTATGGAAACAGATATTCCAAAATCTGCCATTTTGGCCGCCGTCTTAGATTTTCTAAGTTTTAAAAGATATTTATGGACATATTTATATAACAATATGTTAACTGATATGTGGAGTTTGCAGTGTAACAAAATAAAAAGAAATTAAAGGGTAATGAAGTGCGAAATTCATTTAACAGGAGAGATGAGTACAAGGTATAGTAACAGTGAGAACTACATCAACACATATTTATTTCACCGTAATGTGTAGGTTCTTTGTTCAGATATCTGAAGATGAAGTTAAGAATCAGTGAGGTGATCGTTAACTGGAATAACCATTAAAGCTAAGCGAGCCAGGAAACCAGAATTATTATTTAATTGAAATTAGGTCAACGGTACATGACAAACGAAACGAAAAGAAGAAATAGGAAAAGTAAGGAAAATTCACATCAACAGTAATAAACTTGTAGGTAAAGTACGAAGATATTCACACTTAAAAGCGATCACGGTGGACAAAAAACTTTTATTTTTAGCTTATTATAATCATGCAGTTAAAAGGAGTACAATCTAGCAAGTTGCTGAGTTTAGTACTTTGGAATTAAATTGTCAGCTTGTAATCTGGTCGTGAAAGCTCTATATAGTTGATGAAGTGTTAAAGACATACTTTAACTCCCTCGAATCTGATGCTAAAAGTTGTATAATTAGTTCTGGGGAGTGAATAAGCATCCTTTGAAGAGAGTTTAGAAAAAAACAAGACACAGATAAAGGAATATTCGCTAAAAGATTGCATAGATGTAGGCAACACAAAAACAGATAATGATTTATTAAGTTGTGAACAATAGAACACAATAAATATTTTCCTAAATTACATGCTTACGTGTATTTTCGCTTTATACGTAGTCTGTGTGTTATAGTGTGTTTTGGGGAATTCTCCCGGAAGCGGTCAACCTCCTTTTCTGCAACCAACGGCACCATGGGATGAACGCCCTCGAAAGTCTGGCTACACATTGTGTACTGTGATCCGACGTGCACATGTGATGTGAGAAAAGATTGTCAACATTTAAAGTGTAAAAATGATAATATTAACAGTGTTAATTAAAATTAAATCTCATAGAAACAATAAGATCAATGAATAATTAGTTATTAATTAATAAAATTAAACAAACCGTTTAAATTATGTTAAAATTAAAAGCTCAAAAACATTTTTGTCTCAAACTGCGTCGACTATATGCTCATGCCACGTAATATTCAAGCTAAACAAAAACAGTAACGGCAACAGTAATAATTGCGGGCGACGAAAGAGCACGCAATCCTAATCTTCAATGTGGTCAGCGGAGAAGCGCGTTTTAGCATGTGCAGTATATGGCTTGGAGTTTTTCGTCTTCCATCGGAATGTCAGGAATGTAGTGTAATGCACAATGCAATCACGTGGAACCTATGATTTCACGTGCAAACCGCGTGTTGGAATGCAATCACGTGGACCGCGTGATGGAATGCAGTCTGGGGTTCGTGCCATCTACAAAAGAAAGTACAACCTAAAAAGGTCACAAGTTTCAGTGAGTAGAAGGCGGGTCAATTAATTCTTCGTACATCTCGAGCCGTAGGTGCGATGAACGAGCAGCAATCCACGGAAAATTTGGAAGATTTGGGGTCTCTGCAACTGCATTTCCTGTGTTTTGGCAACATTTCTAAGCAAGAGCTCACTCTTCAGTGAAGTGCAAGGAACACGGCCATTCGAACACGGCCATTCGAACACAGCCATTCGAACACGGCCATTCGAACACGGCCATCCAATTTGATTGATTTTCTTAGAATTGCTCGATTTAAACACAGACGCTGGTTTCTATAAGACCCTGGCTGGTCAGTGGGTTTACATGTTCAAATGCGGTCAGATCTGCCCTTAGCAGGTAACTTGGGACTTATCAACCTAACACCGAAGTTAGCACAAACACTGCACACCAAAAAAATCCTCCAATTACTCGCCCGCACTTCCTAACCATTGGTTACCCCTAGTCTAGACATTAAAATAAATCGTACTTTTCAGAACGCTTGCTCACTTCTGTATAATATTATTGCCGAGCGTAGCGATGCATTCCTAATCGTGTATCGGTTTTAGCGTTCGTGTCCTTCTGTTTGTCCGGACCCACTCTTTTCCTGCGTGGGATTATGGGTATTTTATGTCATTCGACATGGCGTCGCTATTTCACTCGACACGAGGAGAGCAGATACGGCGATAGTCTTAGGTGTTTTCGAGAGGATCGGAGTTTTGTTGATAATATAAACAATTAGTCAGCCTTCAGGTGAAAAGCTATAGCTGCAAACGTGTTCTGGTGGCTATCGACTTTTATATATCAACTAGACCCTGGCAGGAGGGTAGACTGGGATACCTGAAATTCAGCTGGGTACTTCAGCAAATCACAATTGTACATGTATGTACTAGTTAAACATGTTTCTTTTATTAAATTTCAAATATAAAACAACATAAAGTGCACATACTGCACATTTTGGATATAATTATGCTAAGCCTATATACTTGTTGCCATTTTCAAAAGGAGAAATCACAAAAGTCACTTGTGGATGTTTTATATCAAAGAAATACCCAAATGAAAACAGATAACTAAACTTATAACTAAATCACAGTTTCCACAATGCACTGTTTTGACTCCATTTTTTGTTGGCAAAGTAGCAACAAATTATAAAAATCAGTCAAATTTCCTGAATAATGCAAATAAACTTATGTTCAACAAGACACTGATGCATCAGATTTTTTATAACTATCTTGAGAATGAAAACACAGTTACTTACTGCGGTAGTTCATTTTTTACTCTCACACATTTAGATATTCTTTTTTTCCAAAAAGTGTACATTTCATTTAGGGTGTAGTGAGAGTGTAGCCTTTTGGTCTAGCCAGAGTGTCTGCATTCAAAACCACAAAAATGCAAGTGTTCTCTGACTTATGAAATCAACAACGGATTCGCGATCAAACTCCATCAAGAAATAGAGATTACTGCTTCATGCAATATTAAATATTCAACTACAATTTACAAAAAAATAAATGTTGAGAAACATAATTAATTTCACCCAATAGTTAGGGTAAAAGTACCGACGTTTTAAAGCTTTTTCAGATTGTAAAAAACTCTTCTGGGTGTGATATCAAATGTACATCTTCCCTGTGTGGAGATGAAATATATCACACGCGCCTTTCCTTTAAAATTAATCTTTCGCGTTGAACTGAGCTCATAGAGATCTTTTCGAACTGAAGTACACGTACAATATCGTCGACAGAAAATCGTATCACTTTTGATCTGTGCAGTGTATAAGTCGAAGTCGATATTTTGGAGTCTAATTCAGGTCTTAAATAGTCAACATATACACCGGAATATAAGCTGCATCAAGCAACCAGGAGAATGCGAGGCTCTTGCGTGTGTGTGTTGAATGCTATTTTCTTCTTTGTTGCAAGTTGGCGGACAGAACCAACACAGTTAAATTCTGAAAACAACAATATTTAAAAGTTAAAAAATTCATGGAGCAATACTAGGGTCGATCAGTGCAAAAATTATAAATATACGGCTGGCAAATATAGATTTAATTTTTTTCCCAAAACAGGCAAATCAGGCGGATCCGCAAAACTATTTTAAAAGAAACTGTGGCGTATTTAAAAGTAAAAACTTCCAGTTCTTCATCAACATCATCAATACTTTTTTCCTCATCGTTAGGTTCCTTTTCATCCATATAATGTCAACAATGTTATGATTTAAAAATACCAGGAAAGTTGTCTTCGCATGATCGCACGTGCACGCTGCACCACACTACTGACCAGTGGAATCGTATATCAATATGCCCGAGGGCGATCATATACTTTTTTCAGTTTAAAATTTAGAATTTGCAAAATTATAAAATAATATGCAGATGACAGATGACATGTGAATTTGTCCAGTGTTTGTAAACAGTACGTACCACATTACCAAATCAAATTTGGGCTCTTACTCGCCAATCGGGCGAGTAGTTTTCACATTTAACTAGCCCGTGACGTAAATCACTAGGCTAGCGCCAGCGGGCGAGCATTAGTTTGCATCCCTGATTATAAATGTAAGACTTTCATTACAGAAGCACTCGCTTTTTACCTTGTAAATACATATATTTTCTTTAAAAAGATGAGATGGTTTTCCAAAAAAAAACAGCCGCTTCCTCCTCAATTTAAAAGAAAAATGAATGCTAAACATATTTTTTTTGTACATGGCCTTATATTCATCAATTGGGATGGACAGTAGGGATAAGCCATAGGAGGACTGACGTGGTTGCATGATGAATTGGTTGGTGATGCAATGTTTAGGATTCATGATTGAAACTTGTAGAGGTGGTGTGTATGTGTTGGTTGTGAACTTGTGTTTGGCTTGGGTTAGTTGTGGTATGGGGAGATGGCAGATGTACATGTACTGTAGGGTGGTACAATGCTCATGTCAGTGCACTTCGAGCATAGGTTTGTGGGGAATATATATATTAAGTAGGTTGAATGATGGTCAAAATGTGAAGAAGATGAAGAAAGATTTATCTTCAATCGGGTTCCTCCATGTTTCAGTAATAATTTGTACATATTACCAATGTCATTTAGTTACTGACAGTATCCAGCTGCTGAAGTTGAATTAAGAAATTTTCTGTTTTCTCCACAACCTCACCTCAAATATTCAATCTGGAACTCCAAGTTGTCAGTGCAGACACTCTTAATAATTTCTGTTTTCAAATAACTTGCTCTGTATTAGCTGGCCGCTGTCCTTGATAGCTTTGTATTAACCGAATCTGCGCTGGAGGGGGGGGGGCAAATCTTTGTTTTTTAATTAATTTCAAATCAATAAAGGCAAAGTTGTGACATCATCAAAAACTGAAGATGGCTGCCATGAAAAACAAGACGGTGTTTTTGTGACATCACATGACATTATAATTAAATTTGCTAACTGCAAAAATATACATCATGGACTATTTAACTAATTTACCAATTATGGCTTTTAAGCATTTAAAAATGCTACCAAATCACCCCCTCCCCCTCAGCCTTCCTGACACCACAAAAAGCCCAGCCCAGATATATACATGTACATACAGCACTATTAAACTGTAACTGTATTTTAAAACTGTAAAATGTTAGCGTTTTGGCTAACAGCATAATGTCAATAATATTTAAAATGCCTAATATGCTCAATAAGACAAGGCACCTCAAGTCCCCTGTTTTTAAAGGGTATAAATATCACGACACTTTTGGGTCTTGATTTGACTGGGTCTACCCTTTGGCTGTGCAGGGTTTTCTACCCTGATAACAGAGACATTGTAGGCGTCTTCATTTTGGATGATACAGAACCAAACTTGATTGCTAACCCTTGGTTGCTACTAGTTTAATATTCACATTCACATTCACATTCACATCCATATTCATATTCATATTCATATTCATATTCATATTAATAATTATTCATATTCATATTCATAAATAATATTAATATTAATATTAATATTAATATTAATATATTTGATACATGTATTATTAGCAATATTCGCTGTTCTTAACATTTTCCCTGTACTGAATTGTTTTGTAGATACGGTAGCTGCCCTGGTTGACCATGGAGCTGATGTGAATGCAGGACGGGAAGACGAGTCTTATGACGATATCCATTATGATGTTTATCCTGAGAATGACTTCTGTGGTGGTTTGTTGGGCAGCATTGGTGAGCTGACAATGTGCCAAAATGGAACGACCCCCATCATGCTTGCCGCCACAAGAAACCACATGGAAACCTATAAGTTGCTCGAAAGGAAAGGAGGCCGTATAGATGAGGCTGTACTTGTTCCAGCAGCCAAGGGTGGAAGTCTTACACTAATAGAAAAGCTTGTGAGTGCAGGACTTGACGTTCACATTCGGAATGAAGATCAACGAACCCTTCTTCATTATGTTAGCAGTGATGAGGCAGCTGAGTATCTAATTCAGCTTGGCCTCAATGTGATGGCACGAGATTTCACTAAACAAACGCCACTTCACTGTGCTGCCCACAGTGGTAATACTAAAGTTGCTGATGTGCTCATACGACATGGTGCTGACATACATGCTAAGGATCAGAATGGGTACACACCTTTATCAGAAGCTGTGGCAATAGACAACGCAGATCCTGATGTAGTTGCATACTTTGCTCGGAGATCAAAGAAGTTAGGAAATGAAGAGAAAGGAGATGAGTTGGCCATGCAGTTTACGGATCGCTTTGGCCCCGATGTTGCAAAGATTTTACTGGACTTTGGACTGAATGTTAATACATGTGGTAAGGGTACCACTCCAGTCACTCCACTGCACAAGGCTGCAGTGGGAAACCCAGAAACTGCCAGAGTTCTTGTCGAGAATGGGGCCAACATCCATGCTGTAGACTGTTACGGATGTATGCCTTTTCATGTTGCAGCAGAGCATGGAAACATAGAAACTTTGCGTCTTCTTTTACCCAATGATCCAAAGCTTATCCATGCAGTCGATGAGCGTGGACGAACAGCACTTGACTGGGCCCTCACTGGACTTCATAGCAATGCTGAATGTGTTCAGTTTCTTCTAGAACATGGAAGTGACATAATGGCTGTGCAGGCAAATGGTGATACTCCACTTCACACAGCTGTTCAGTGCAACTATAGTAACGAACCAAACGAACAAAGGATTGAAACACTTCTGAGGCATGCTGCAATTCACAAACCGGACAGCAGTAAAACTATAATAACTGCAGTTAACAATCTGGGGTGGACTGCACTCCACACAGCTGCAGATGCTGGTAATGCTTCAAAGATCAAGGTGCTGTTGCATGCAGGATTTGCAATTGATGCCGTTGATAATGAAGGCAAAACTCCTCTACATTTGGCCGCCAAATGCTGGGAACATGATGGATTTAAACTTCTGTTAGAGAGTGGTGCAGATGCAAGGATAATTGATAAAGAAGGGAACACTGTGTTACACAGTGCTGCCAATGGATACAGAATTACTGAAATAGTTCAAATGTTGATTGATGGAGGATTTGCAGATGTCCATTTTCGAAACTCTCAAGGTAAAACCCCACTGCATATATGTGCTGAGAGTGGAGGGGCAGAGAAAGGGAGATTGCTGCTCGATAAAGGTGCTGATGTCAATGCAGTAGACAAATCAGGGTGTACGCCATTACATTGTGCAGCTGAAATCTACACTGTTGACATGCTTCACATGTTACTTGAGAATGGAGCACATGTTAATGCTGTTGACACGTCTGGTAACACCGCCCTGCATGTGGCAGCGCATAAGTCAGAATCTCTTGTTCCAATCTTGATTGAGCAAGGAGCAGATGTCAACTTACGGAATAAAAATGGAGAAACTCCAAATGATCTTCTTGAAAGATACAACAATGCCCAGCAAGGTGTTTCTGGAAATGAGAGTGAAGGTCAGGATAGTAGTGGAGCATCAGATGACGGGAGTGTTGACAATGATGATGGACCAGATGAGTGACAACTTGCTGGATGTGAGACGATTGGTTACCAGTATCGTTACTTGGGACACTATAACGCATTTTTGAGTACAAGAAATTTTAGAGCTGTTCTGGACCTTTACTAAATGTTACTGAAAATAGTTTTACAATTGTCTAAGTTCTTAGAAACCTTTACGTGTACGTGTATGTATATGTGTACATGTACATATGTGCATGTGCATGTGTACATGTATATGTATGTGTGTATGTATGTATGTGTGTGTATGTGTATGTGTATGTGTATGTGCATGTGTATGTGCATGTGCATGTGCATGTTCATGTGCATGTGCATGTGTATGTATATGTATACGTGAATGTACATGTACATGTACATGTGTATGTGTATGTGTACGTGTATGTGAATGTGTGTCACTGGAATTTTCAAGCTCTCAAAAGAAGTCAGGAGCTGTAGAATCACATGAGCAGGTCCTGTGTATTGCAAACTTGATTTAAAAAATGGGCACTTGAGCATCGCGAAGGTCCACTTTGGGCAATTTGCTGTAATCAGTTGCAGTTTTCAAACTTTCTCTGACATTTCGGACAATTTATTGATCAACCAACAGGTGTGAAGATTCTTGAACTTCAATTGTTTAAAATAAGGTGACCTTCTTTCAGATTTTAAATTGTTTGCGAAGTGGGAGAAAAAACGAGAGAATGCGAGAAATGGGAGGGGAGGATTTGGCTATAGACGACAGTATACAGGTACGTGTATGTGTAGTAGAGATCTTTCTGAGACAGTTCCTACACTTTCACTTCGAAATGTGTATGATGAATTGTGACAAAATGGTGTTCTTGGCTTCTCAGAACTGAATTTCACTCACTGCACTCCAAAGCGTTGAAACAAGAACATCTTTGTATTGATGTGCAGCTATGGTAGCAAGGAAGTGGCAATCCTGGAATGTCGCTCGAGAATGTTGTATAAAGTCATTGTTTCTGAAACACCCTTAGTATATGAGAGCCAGTGCTCCTCTAATGAAGACAAAGTAAAAATCACATATGCAGAATAACAAAATTTAAATGGATGGATGCTATATAAACAAGAGGCTGTAAATTGTCTTATTTACCTTAAGGACATGTTCGGCAGAATTTTGCAATGGTTCTGTTTACTTATATGTACATGTGCGCAGTTTTTTATCCACAATAGTAATCTTGGCAATATAGCAAGGCCTTGTCACCATCACGAAAATGAACTTGAAACTTCAAGCGGCCCATCTGATGACAATATGGGAGGAGCAGCAAAAGGTTTTTCTGCCCTGTCGGCAGCGTGGCCCAAATAATGCAAATTGAACCCTAACAATTGCTGTGTATCGAAAATGAATGTTGCTAGTTTCTGACAGGTAGATCGTTCCGGTATTTTTTCATAAAATGATTGTAACTGTAAATGTTTCCGTTAGAAAAGTTACACTCTACATGTGTTTAATTGGCAACAAAATGTAGAATTTTAACTTTTCAAAATTTCAGTGTGACGAATACCCCCTTCACTGTAATATAGTGTCATATAGGGTAATATAGTGTCATATAGGGTAATATAGGGTCATATAGGGACACCGCAGCCCCCAGAGCAGCTGACGAAGATGCAAACTACCTTGTTATCGGAACTGAATTTATAATATCTGTGAAATTAACGCGATCTTAAGGGCCAAATAGTTTGAATTCACAAGAAAATTAACGTTAAGGGACCTGCGACGTCAAGAAATCGGCTGTTACTAAGTGAATTATAACGCTTTTGGAGCATTCTACAAGCTCAATGCTCTTACAAGGTAAAAAAATATCCCACAATGAATGAACGTGATATTTCAAAATTATTTGAGATATTATTTGAGATAATTTTTTTCTGTTGATGACGTCATACATAGCGTCACATAGCCTAACGAACATGGAAGGAGAACAAAGTTGACTGCATTTTATTTCTAAGAAAATTTGTAACAAAAGTATGTTTCGCAATTT